>JAWZYV010012707.1:0-200154 GCA_038373885.1 Cheiracanthium punctorium | reverse complement strand
TAAAACACAAATTTACGTTTACCTCTTTGATGAAAATAATAATAAATATCGACTAATATGTCATCAAAAGAAAGAGGCATTGCTTTAGCTACCTTTTCAGCAGCTAGGTTGATTAGATGGCAAAGACATCCAAATATAATTAAGTTAGGTTGTTTTTTCTTGAGATATGCAGCAACACCACTTTTTTTCCCTAACATGATATTTGCATTATCACATGATAATGATAAGCAGTTATCCCAGGGAATGTTGTGAGTCAAAAAACTCCGTGCATATCAAATCGGCAATATTTTTACCCATACTCTCAGTATTTAAAATTAGTAGTGAGAATGTAAAATTTATTTTGCCAGTCTCTTTATCAAAATAAGTTATGACTAAAGGGTACATCTGATTGTCTGTAGAGTCATTGCTTCCATCCGTTGCAATAGAAAAAGGGCTCTTTTTTTAAAACAGTGACTAGTCTTTGAGAGGAGCTATTTGCCATTTCTTTTACTATACAACTTGTTTTTGTCCTTCCACATGCGTATTTGTTTACTTCCGGAGAATTTAGGAACATCGCTGGGAATAATTTGGATGCATGTTCAGCTGCAGCTAATGGTATATTGTGTTCTAATAAAAATCCAGTGAACAAAACTTCTGCTTTAACTGCCTGAAGGTCTGTAGATGTCGACATAAAATCAGATAGCTTGCTAGAACCTCTAGCCATATTATAAGATGAGGCATGTTTCATCGTCTTATAATGCGCCACAATGTCGCTTCTACCACCGTGTGTTATGTTTACACTAACATTGCAAACACGGCAAAATGCCTAATAAAAACATATAAAACATTATTTAATACGGCAGATTAATCAGTTAAAGTTTTTTATTTGGGAATACCTTATTCCCCCGTAAACGATATATACTTCGGTTACACACATAACCATCATCAGTCGTTTCTGGATCTCGCACTAATGGCCGCTTCCTCTTTTATCTCTTCTCTCTTCTGGAATTTTCGATGAATGACGTCATCCCATGATCGGTCGATTGTATGAAGCGCATCGTTGATGCTGCCATCTGTCGTCGCTATTTCCAAGCTCTCACGAATGTAGGCATATATACTATTTTTAAAGTTGGCTATTTTTTTAATATTTTTAAAATCAATGGTAATGGGCTCTTTCAAAGCAAAACGGGCCAAAGTACCGCTCTGGCCCGTTTTGCTTTGAAAGAGCCCATTACTTTGATATTAAAAAAATAGCCAACTTTAAAAATAGTATATATGCCTACATTCGTGAGAGCTTGGAAATAGCGACGACAGATGGCAGCATCAACGGTGCGCTTCATACAATCGACCGATCATGGGATGATGTCATTCATCGGAAATTCCAGAAGAAGAGAGAAGATATAAAAAGAGGAAGCCGCCATTAGTGTGAGATCCCGAAACGACTGATGATGGTTATGTGTGTAACCGAAATATATATCGTTTACGGGGGAATAAGGTATTCCCAAATAAAAAACTTTAACATGCAAAATGCCTTTATCAGATTTTTGAATCAAATCGAATTCTTCTGCATATTTCTTGCGAAAAGTCTGCTTTCTACGACTGTTTGACATATTTTTTAAGATGCGCTCTCTTACATCACATCAACATACTAAACTCTAACAAAGCAACAACGTGGTAACAACACACATGTATATTAATGTGAAGTAGTAGTAATTGTAATAGTAGCTGCAAAGTTTCCTACTAAAATCTAGACATACAGCTATTTTTTCTTCCATTTTGCATCACTATTCGCAACGCAACTGCAGTGTCGCTTCCACTCCCTCAGCCACGCCTGCTCTGAAAGGGAGTGGACAAGTTGAAGAGAACCCGACTCTTTCTTCACAGTAATGGCAACCGGAAAGAGTGTTTTGATTTAGGAGGATATACGAAATCTCAGTCTATGCTCGATATTGTTTTTAGCTTATCAGAAAACGGCTAGAAAGCCAATTTCTTAAAGACATGACAATATGTGATTTATTAATAAATAAAAACAAAATGAAAAATAAATAGTAAGGAAATGTCAAAACAGAGTAGGTTAAAATTCGGAACAATATGGCCCCAAACCATATTTTCGTAACAAGGCTAGGAAATTGTAACAAGTACGATTAAATCTGAACAGTTGGCAGCTATGAGGTAGTGAGCTTATGAACAAACTTGTACAAAATTTCTTGAGAAAGGAAAAATTTTTTTTTTTTTTTTTTACAACCCATAATTCCACGAAAGCCTCTGTTCTTAAGAGATTCAATCGAACACTTAAAACAAAAATGTACAAGTACTTTACTGAAATAAATACAAAAGGTTACATTGATGTACTCGATAAGTTGTTACACAGTTATAATCACACATGGTATTGCAGGATTAAAACAGAACCTGCTTCACTAACCATAACCAGCCAGGATAAAGTATGGCGAACCCTTTACAAAAATGCTTCCTTTCAACCTCTGAAACCCTATTTTAAAATAGGAGACACGGTGTGTATAAGCAAATCAAATATGCATTTTGAAAAGTCTACGAAGAAAACTGGACCAGAGAAATTTTTACCATTCATAAAATTGTAAAACGAAATCCTATCCTGTATCAGTTAAAAGATTTGAAGGGAGAAATAATCAAAGGCACATTTTACAAAGAAGAACTTCAGAAAATAACAGATTCGGGGTATTATCCACTCAAAAGTATTCAAAACAAGAAAGCGCAATGGCAAAACAGAATATTTTGTTAAATTTCTAGGCTATCCAGAAAAGTTTAACGATTGGGTAACCGATTGTGAAACAGATATAAATAGGAATGCATCTTTACGTTAGTGAACACTTGTTAAAATGCCTTTCTACGTGACGCTTATCAGCGATAGCTCCATGCAATATTTTGAAAACAATCACACTTCCCAGTTTACAATTCAGTTACCATTACCTATTGATCTGAATGGACAATGGGAAGTAGGTCTCGTTAATATTATATATCCTCATAGTTGGTACAATGTGACATCCGATAACAATTTATTTGCTTTCGATTTGGGAGAAAGAAAAGAAAACGGACGAAGAATTCCCCCAGGATGTTATGAAACTGTACCCGATTTGTTAAAAGCTATGACTTTGTCTTCTCACCAGAGCCCAACTAAGCCAACATGGGGCCCTGGGCAGACATTTCTGATGCCCCCCCCCCCCCCTTCATTCATAATCATAGGTGTAGCCAGGATGGGGGGGTCAAAATACTCTACGAATCGTATAATACAAATTATTACTAAAATTGTGTAATATCAAATGTGTGTCATTTGATCTATGTAGGGGGGTGCCTGGGCACCTTCTCCCCCCCCACCCTCGGCTGAGTGCCTAATAATGTATATTATATGTATTCCCATATACTTGTTTTTTTGTATACATTGATCATATACGCATATATGAGGGCTGTAACTAGGATGGTGCCATTGGTGAAACCCCCACACGAAAGTTCTGTTTTGTAGGGGAGGGTATAAAATGATTAAACTTGCACTAAGCACAATATAATCTAGTTTTGGCTCTCAGGGATGAGATTGACAAAAAAGCAAAAAGACTGAAATCATATGCAAGCAAAAAATTTGATACTCTATAAGATTCTATACATTAAATAGATAATCAGAAAACATCTTCAGGTCAAGTCAAAGGTGGACCATTCATCCCCACCGATACTTCTGGAATACATTCAGATTTTTTTTGTATATTAATTTTAAATAACATCACACAATTGCTGCAATTCATGTGGAAATTCTTCATCTAAATCTGATGGATAAAATTTTAACAATCCTTTTCCATCTTCTTGGACAGAGGTGCCATTCATATTCAAAAAAGCAAATTTTTTGGACAAGTCTTCATATGGCACTTTACGTCTACTTAAATTGAATATTAAAAAATCACAAAGTATATAGTGACATGTATTAATATAATTGGTATGAGGATCAAAGATTACTTCAGTTGTCTGACTGTCGTCTAAACACTTACTTAGAGGTGATATTCTTTTTCTTTTTGTTTCATATGACGTGTCTGGCAAGATTGTCAAAGCTTCCCTCTCATAATTATCAAAATTATCTTTGACAGATTGTATGTAGTCTATTAATGAATCAAACATAGATGAAACTAATTCCAATTTTGCTGAGGAACGTTGGAAAACTCTACTTGTTTAATCTTTGCAAGATCGAGTCCCAAATAATAGTACTCAATGCATTTTCAAACTTCAGTAGCTTTTTATGAAGAACTTTTGCTTCATTTCGGGTGAATGGTGTTTGGTTTGCATGAGATGTCAAGCCTTGCAGAGTGTTAATGATGTCAAGATAATTTTTTCTCAGAGCTTTTTTTGCCTTTGCATCAGCACACCATCGTGTACACTGTCGATTTTTCAGTGTCAGTTTGTCTATTATTTTGCAGTTTGTTGTCTAGTGCTTGCCAGCGGTGTGTTGATGCTGAAAAAAAATTATATAATTCTTGCAATAAAGAAAAATAAGTTATTGCAGAAGTGCAAGACTCTGCAGCACTTACACCAACTAAGTTCAGTGTATAAGCTGAGCATGGAAGATATATTGCTTTAGGATTCAAGCTACGTATTCTGGCCTGAAGCCCACTATATTTCCCTGCTAAATTTGATGCATTATCATAGGTCTGGCCACTGCAGTTTTGTATATCAAGTCCAATATCCTCTATTGTCGAGAGAACAGCGTTGGTTAAATATTCAGCATCATGGCAAAAAATTGGTATAAATTTTAAAAATCTTTCAACTGGATAATAATCTGGACCAACATATCTTAATATGAAACAAAGTTGATCAATGTGTGTTATATCTGGTGTTGAATCTACAACTATAGAAAAGCATTTAGCATCCATGATTTCTTTTACAATTACGTTTAAGACTTCCTTCGCCATAGTCACTCTCTCGACACTTTTTCATCATTTTGTTTTACTCTATAAAAATAACTTTCGTTTAGAACACGTTTGCATCCACCTATTATTTTTCCAGTTTCAGCCAACTTATTAATATTTTGTGGCGGTGGATTCCACACAAAATGTTCAATCATAGCATCTGTGACCATATTCCATGTAGCTGGGTCACAATTAAAAAAACTGCCACTACAGCATGGTTTGATTTCTGTCACTTCTGTATTTGAGTCTTTCACCTCCACACAATTGAAAATACTGCTACTGGAACAAGGTTCAATTTCAGTCACATTTTCTGTAGCGTTCGAATCTTTTATAGTCTTTCACCTCCTCACAATTACTAATACCGATGTTAGCATCAGTATCATTACAATCTGCCTCTTCAGAACACTCCAAAACTGATAATACATCTGGCTTTACTATATCTTTCGACTTTTTTGACTCAATATTCTCAGTTTTTCTGTTTTCTTTTCTCAGCTCCAGACATATACTTTCGATTCATGACGAATCTGAATATAAATCACATTTAAAAAAAAAAAATTCCTTTCAAAAAAGTAAAAAACATGATGAAAACCTTAGCATCAGCAATCATCACTTTGTAGCACTAAAAAACATGTGAACAGAGCAGCACGCTGTAGTTGTTTTGTTGCCACAAAAATAAGAAAATTGGTTAGTTGATTATGGAGTTTTTCAAACACAAGGAAAGTTGTGGATAGTGCAAGTGGCAGTTGACGCGCCTAGTAACCAGGGGGTAACCCTCTTCGCTTTCTGTGTGACAAGCAATGGGTTCTGTAATATAATTTCATGGTAGAAACGGTTTTCAACACCAAAAACCGATATTAGTTTTTGGGTGACTAAATGATCAAAGAATGATTCTAATAATTTGAAATCATTATGCAAACCATTTATCTTCCAGCGGTATTATTTAATGTTTTACTGGTTATGTTATGCTTACGCTTGGCTGGTCGAAATGCTCCATAATTAAGGTGACCATACATCCTCGATTTTCGAGGACAGTACCCAATTTTTGTGATTTTTTGCGACGTGCCCCCAAATCGTAAAGAAGCATTTGAGGACAATTTTTAATTATTACATTATTTTTTCATTAGATTACTGTTAATTATTTCATTAATTATAAAATGTCCCCAAATCGGAAACAGAATTGGGGACATGTCCTCAATCCTACGTTCAAAAGTATGGTCGCCTTACCCATAATTAGCCATATCGATTTAAATATTCGTAAATAAACGTTTATATGACATCACATAGAGTAACATTTGGCCGTTAAGTAATGTCGCATTAAAATGTAGGAAACCTATATAAGTTTTACATTGTACTACCCTCTGTATTCTCATATAATCCCAAAATAACTCAAAAGTGGTCTTTAAAAAAAATAGTCCTACTAGTACAGTAGCTTTAAAAAACAATGGTTAACGTTTTTAGCAGAAAAATTTTCTTAAAAGAAATTGCACATTTCTACAATAGACATTGTCATTTCTTTATTTGGGGGGCCCCCTTAGGTCTGGGGCCCGGGGCAGCTGCCTCGCTACCCCTGCCTTAGTCAGGCTCTGCTTCCCACAAAAATAAAATTGAATTTTCTTACCATGCCATCACGAAAAGAGTGACGATTAAAACGAAGGAGGATTGTAATGTAATACTTCACGAAGGAATTGCTGAACTGTTAGGTTTTCAACCAGGAGTCTACAGTGGGGTGGTCTAAAGTCCTTTTGTGGCAGTTCCTAATGCAGCTTTTCCATTTATGTACGTGTACTGTGACCTCATAGAGCCTCAAGTTGTGGCTTATATACATGCCCCGCTCTTAAAAATTATGAAAGTATAAGTTAAAGACTGTGATGGCCTCAACGTTCATTAAATGCGTCCTTTCTACTTACCTGTTATGCGACAACATTTTCAAAAGATCCAAATTGACCTGCGTTTCCATTCAGGACAGTTGGTACCATTCGAAAGGTTAGTTGAAGAGAGAGAGTTCATACCATGCTTCCTTTTGCTTCAGACAAAATATTCTGTAAAATGTCTCCATAGAAACTTAGGACACGCTTAATTTTCTTTACATAAAGTCTTTTACACTATTTTTTTGCATTGTTTTTGAGGTAAAGTATAAATAGGTCATAGCCAACTTAGTTGTCTATATAGAACCTTTTCACAAGCGATGTTATTAATCTATCCAAGTAATTTATAGTCTAAAGTAATCGCCTAATTCTATTTTAATTTCTGGATTAAATCTGCAAACTTGGTGACTAACTGTACGAGGACACCTCAGTTCAATATCATCAACTTCTGTTATTTCTTTAGCAGATGTAAAGAGAGTAACAAGTTTTGGGGGTGACCCACTCATCTGGAGATTGAACTTGTCTAAAATTCGCACCCTAAGTGTAAAATAATTAAAATTTGCATTTTGCTACATGAAAATTGATAAACTAGAACACGAAGTTGAGAGCTTTGAGTGTGACCATTGCTTAACGTAGGGCAATCAAAGTTCACTATTAATTGAGATTTTTCTAGAGATGGAATCTCTGGAATGTTCATGCTACGTCAACATAAGGTATAAAAGAGTAGGATCACTCCTGAGTTCAGAGAGTTCAGTCAGCTGTTGAGTGCAGACGTTGATTCTGCTGCAAGCATAAGGCTCCGATTGTGTGCTTTTGTAAGTGATCTATCACTTGTTTTCAGAAGCTTATTTTCTAAAATTGTTTGGGCTTTCTTCATTGTGGAATTTTGATTAATTGCTGATAATTTTCCTCCAGAATTTCCACTGAATTTTAGCTTGTTGATGAACTTTTATTGCTTGTGAAACATAGCATCTGACAAAGATTCTGTATTAAGCTACCTGTAATAAAACATGTTGTTGCTTATTTATTCCTGTGATTTGTGTATAGCAGATTGTTCATCCACTTTCAAATAAGATTTGTGTTTCGTGCCGTCAAATGATTTACTAAAACTGTCTATCTACTCTGTACTTTTAAGCTACGAATCCGGAAACTAAGCACAGTTTTCTGCAACAATGATTTTGATTATACTTTCAGAACTATTGCAATTAGATACAAATATTTTTTTTAAATTTATAAATATGCTCTCCAACAAAAAGCAAATAAATATCAACAGACTGCACAGTGTTGGCTACAGGCTCTATGTATGAGGAGTATTTTGCTATGATACATATTGCAACAATGAACTTTGGCAAGGTTAAAGCAGAGTACAATTGATATGCCTCTATATACGTGCGTATTATTGAAAACTTTATTTTTGTGAATTTTATATGTTTTTGTAAGTCACCGTTTTTTTTTAAATAATTTACAAAACAAATTAAAATATACTGTAAAATGCCAATGAATGGTTGTTTCAATCACTTGTATTTTTGCCTTTTTAATTGATTATACTTTTGCGAAGGGCCGTAAAACATGTATTATATATATATATATATATATATATGCATTCATATATGCACGAATATACCATAACGCATGTGTATTAGGGTGTATCACAATTTTTTTTTTTTTGAAATTGAAAAATATTTAGATCTCCCGGAATGTCAGGTTTTTAGTCAAAACGATATTTTCAAAACATTTTTTATAAAGTATGTATAAAACAAAATTAAATATTCAACAGCAAAAATAGGCAATTTCAAATGGAATCAGTCAATAAAAAAATGCATTGCAACTGAAATTGGAGATAAAGACCTGAAATCGTAATGAAAATCTCAACTTTTTGTCAACTAGCCGTATTTAAGAAATATTGAAGAATCTTCCAAATTTTCAATTATTGTACTTCTACAAACACTGCAGTGCTGTGTTCCAAAATAGCAAGAACATTTTTGCAGGCGAATATGGGGTTCAGATTTCAAGGTCATAAAACTGTAGCTCCCCCATGACTTTGGAGATAAGGGAAATGCAAGACCATCACATGATTACTTCTCTCTCCCTCGTCCACCCTTCCTTTCTTTGTCAGTTTGTTTTTAGCGTCTTTTATGCACAAAGTGTCCATTTAGTAAGCATTTACAGATTTTTAATTGAGTTCAATTTGGTTTTGTTGTTTTACCATGATGAGTAAAAAAACTCATTCTACATTAACAAGAAAAACTACTGACGATCCAATTGTTGGCCAACCTCTAGATATAAGTGATAGCAATGTTTTACCTCCTAAAATTGATGATTGTTTATTTTGAATGAGTAAGACATCTGTTGGAAGTCTGAAGGATGTCATCAACCAAAGAAAAAGGTAGTTGCAATGCAAGTCCCGTAAGCTAGAAGGCTTCTATTCCTGTTTCATCTGTAAACAACATTGTTTTTATGATTTAAAACTACACGAGAGATCTGAAAAGATAAAAAAATCGTCAGGGTGTAATGCAAAAAATGCCAAGAGCTTTAAAACATCCATTGAAAAGTTCAAATCTTTGACATTGTAAATAATCTCTACATCTGTTCATGCAAATGTAGAGATTTAGAGAAATGTTTGTGTCCAGCACAAAGTAAGGTCCCACAACTGGAACACAAGTTTTTGAATGACCAGCAAAACCTGAGGCTTGTGGTTACAAGAGGAATTGACACAGTAGAGAGTAAAAATATCGAGAAACGTGCTAAAAGAAAAGTTCTTACAATTCGAGTTAAACAGAAGTTGCCAATCAATAAATATCCCTACTTTACGACATGAAGGCGCTGTTAGTGACATGGACAGCAATTCCATTCAACAGGATTTAAGTGATGAAAGTGTTTTAGCTATAAAAATAAAATACCAGAAAATAAAATTCTAGCATTTTAGTAATGTATGTTAACCTGCATGAAACGGAAACTGCTTAACGCGGAAACGAACTCCATATTCGTATATTTTTAGGACAAAAAACCTGTCAAGACGGAACGTCCTATCTTTAGCGCAGAAAATTGGGAAGTTGCCAACAAAGGAGGATCCAAAATGAATCACCTAATAGGGAGGAGAAATACAGTATGGGTTTTTTAGAGCATTTCTGTTCTCATCCATTGGAAAGTGCAATCGTGTGTGTGTTCTCATGTTCATAGTGATTTGACAAAAAAAAAAAAAAAAAAAAAAAAAGTGGTGAAATGGCTGACTTTTTTAAGAAACATGTTTTGCGTTTAGACTCAAAGGTAAAAGTAATTGATGCCAAGGAAAAAGAGCATTTAACTGTAATGCAAATAACAAAGAAATTTAATATAGGAAAGACTCAAGTTTACGACATAATGAAAAGAAAACATGAAATTAAAGAAGCCTGGCTTAAAGGAAATGGAGAAATGAAAAGAAAAATGCGCGAGACTGGAAATGTAGAAGTCAATGAAATGGTTTGGGAATGGTTTGTTCATGCCAGGTCCCGAAATTTACCCATATCTGGACCTATGGTGCAAGCCCAAGCTAAACAAATTTCGGAAAGACTTGGGAAAGAAGATTTTCATGCTTCAAATGGATGGCTGGAAAGTTTTAGGAAAAGGCTTGCGATAAAATTCAAAGAAATTTGTGGTGAGGCTGCTGATGTTGATCCAGAAACTGTGAAAAAAATTTGCTAAATTGGGTTGGTTGGTTGGTTGAAGGTTAATGGCACAAGGTCCAAAAAGGACAAACTGCGCCAGACTGTGTGTAAAACATTAAAAACAAGGTTTATCCAGGTAAGAAGGTGTATAAAATAAAGGTAAAATCCATGAAATCTAAGACGATAAAAGTGAAAGTAGATTGTAGAAAGGTAAAATGTAGATGGTTGGTTGGTTGGTTGAAGTTTAATGGCACAAGGTCCAAAAAATTAAAAATGTAGATAAATGGGGGTCATCTGGATGGGGGCTCCCATCCAGATACCAGTCAGAAACACACACTGCTCAACCGATGAAGATAATTAATACACTGAAGATTTGTAAAACTAGTAAAGGCTAAAATCATGATATACAGAAGGATAAAAGTAAGACATGAAAAGTTGCGACTGATATCTGGATGGGATGGCCCATCCAGATATCAGTCGCAAAAGGATGCTTACACTTCATAGTAAAAAAAGGGTACCAGTACGACGAAGAAAGCAGAACAAATTCGGGTGAGGGGTTTCACTCAAAATGTCCCTTAGTTTAGGATGAGGACAGTTAAAGTATGTCTGATAAAATTTATTAAAATCGATACAAGAAGTTAAAATGTGATGAACGGTTAGGTTAGTATGACAATGAGGGCATTGGGGTGAAAAATCACCTGTTAGGAGATGCCTATGAGTCAGTATGGTGTGGCCAATTCGAAGGCGTGTCAGAATGACATCATTTCTTCGGTAGGGGTGAGGCAACCAGTGGGTGATGAACGGTTTTATGGCATGGAGCTTATTGTTAATTTCTGTGTTCCATTTGTTGAGCCAGTTTTCTTTTATTATTTGAGAGATACCAGACATTATGTCAGAGTATGGAAGGTGACCATTGTAAGCAAGTGTGGCGTGCCTTGCCAAGGCATCCGCCTCCTCATTTCCCGCAATACCAGTATGACTGGGTACCCAACAGAATAGGATTTTCCAGCCACGGTGACTAAGCTGTGTATATAGACATAGAATTCGGGTTATGTACGCATGGCTGGGACAGCCAGATTTAAGATTTTGCAGTGCACTGAGGGAGTCTGTATATATGATAAAATGGTGTGTATTTGTGTTTGAAATGTACTGCAGGCCTTCATAGATGGCTAGAAGTTCAGCTGTAAAGACAGAGCTATAAGAAGGGAAAGCATAGTTGCAGGTATGAGTATGACTATTGTATGCAAAGCCAACATGATTTTCAGATTTAGAACCATCTGTATACACAGCTTCATAGTTTTTATATGTTCCTCTGTGATCTTGGAACAGTTGTTGGTATATGGTGGGGTCGGTGTTCTGTTTGGTAAAGCCCATGAAATAGGAAATATGTGAAGTCGTCCAAGGTGCAATTTGGTAAGGTGAGTGTTTAAGGACATCCATATCTGTTAAGTGGGTATCAGCCAGGCATCTACGGATTCTTAACCCGAAAGGAGGAGTGCAAGATGGTCGGTTCTGATAAAAGCAGTCCAGATGATTATCTAAAAAGATGTTTCTAAGAGGATGAGAAGGATGAGAGAGGATGCGGAAATATGTATTCAATGATAGCTTGGTATGAGTATGAGTGAGAGATGGTTCATGGCATGAGACATAGAGACTTTGTATGGGGGATGTTCTGAAAGCTCCTGAACAAATACGTAGGGCTGAATGATGCACGGTGTCAAGTTTTTTTAAAACAGATTTGCAAGCAGATCCATAAATGCAACAAGCATAATCCATCTTCGACCTAATAACGGCGCTGTAAATTCGCAACAGAGCATCACGCTCCGCTCCCCAAGAAGTATTTGTTAGGACTGTTTAGATGTTTTTCACACTTGTGAATAAAAGATATATGATTTGCAAACTGAAGTTTTTTGTCAAAGTAAACGCCTAAAAATTTAGTGGAGTCTTGTACTTGTATTTTTGACTGACCCAGATAAAGTTCCGGATCCGGATGGATCCCACGCAAGTGGCAAAAGTGGATACTGACAGTCTTTTCCGCAGAAATGGTGAACCCGTTTATAGTGCAACATTTCATGATTCGATTGATGGTGTTCTGAAGTTGCCGCTCTATGTAACGCATGTCCTTTCCCTGACAAGAAATCTGGAGGTCATCGACGTATAGGCTTCCATGAACAGATGGAGGTAGTTGGTTAAGAATGTCATTTATTTTTACAGAGAAGAGGGTAACACTCAGGGCAGAGCCCTGGGGTACACCCTCTTCTTGAAGAAAACTATTGGATATAATGCCATTTATTTGTACCCGGAATTTTCGGAGAGAAAGGAAGTTTTGGATAAAGATTGGTAGATTGCCACGGAAGCCTAAATTATGGAGGTCACGGAGAATGCCGTATCTCCATGTCTTGTCGTACGCCTTTTCTATATCAAAGAAGACTGCAACTAAGTGGTTTTTTCTTAAAAAAGCATTACGGATTTGCATTTCTAAATACAGTGCATTGTCAAGGGTTGATCTGCCTCTGCAGAAGCCACTCTGAAAGGGGTGAATATGGCCCTCAGTTTCTAACACATGGACTAGGCGTGCATTGACCATTTTCTCCAGCAGTTTGCAGAGGCAACTAGTAAGGGCTATGGGTCTGTAGTTGTTAGGATTTGAAGTATCTTTTCCAGGTTTTGGGAAAGGTATAACTATTGCGTTTCTCCATGAAGAAGGAATCTGAATTAAGGTGTTTCAACATTTCGTATGTGATGCCATCAGGACCTAGAGCTGTATTAGATGACTGTCTTAGGTGATTGGTTAGTTCATGAATAGTAAAACAGCTATTGTAAGAGAGGTTGATGTTGAAGTAAGAGGTTTTTGAGGAGGTGGAAGCAAATGTTTCACCAATAGTATCTGCAATATCTTTGGTTTCAGAAATAATGCTGTTATTGACGTTCAGACAAAACACAGGATGGTTATTGTAGATACCCATGATTTTTTTTATTTTTCCCCATAGCTCCTTACTAGGAGTAGAAGTGGTAATGCTGGAGATGTATTGAGCCCATGATACTTTTTGCGCACGTTTTCTTATTCTGCGCGCGTAGGCTTTTCCTTTTTTGTAAGCAATAAGATTTTCGGTGGTGGGGTACCACCTAAATATTCCCCACGCTTTCTGCTGCTGCTTTTTGGCGAGAGCGCATTCTCCACTCCACCACGGTTTTTTGTGTCTGCGATGGCTTATGCCCGATTTAGGTATACTTTTATCTGCGGCATTAATAATAACAGAGGTGATGGTGTCGACGACCTTGTCGATAGCACAGCCAGGGAGGTAAAGGTTTGCCAATCGGCTTTGTCATGAATGTACCGAGGAATGGGAGAGGTTTGGTTAGGGTTCTTATATAACGGGGAGAGAAAGATTGGAAAGTGGTCACTATTATGCAAGTACTTAGAGACAGAGAAGTTGTATAATGGAAAAAGAGAAGGTGAACAAAGTGCAAGGTCTATGGCGTGGAATGATTTAGTTGGATGATGAAAGTAAGTATATTATCCCCATTATTCATGACGCATAAAGAGAAGTCTGTTATCAACTGTTCTATTTGCTGGCCTTTATGGTTAGTGTTATTGCTGCCCCACAAGGGACTATGAGCATTCATGTCACCAAAGAGTATCAAAGGAGAGGGAAGTTGCTGTGTAAGTGTTGGCCCAGTACTACCTCTCAACTTTAATAAGTTTCCATTTTTAGCTTTAGCACTGGCTTTATTCTTCCCACCATCTTTAAACTGCATAGCATGAATTAATCCTAAAAGGTTTTACTTACATTGATGCTTTCCTGCTTATCGGCACATCGCCACGGCGGCTGCCATCTTGTTGATCATACTACTGACGAGCCGTCAATTGCTCTCCGTACGAACGTTGTGACGTCATTCGACGTCCCGTGCTGCCGATCCGGATTGCTGTCTGCCGATCACGCATCGGCTGCCTAATCGAGTGCTTGAATCGTAATCGGGTTGCGTGCGCCTCCGTGGGCATTTCCGGTTTCCTGCCCGAGTGTTGTTTAAAAGAGCCGTCTCGGCAAGCCGGCGGCAGTTTCGAGTTTGACGTTTCGACTTCAGTATGTGATTCTCTCAACTCCTGCCCAGTTTAGGGTGTAATAGATGTTGTGTGATGGTGTTTCTTCGGCAGTATATTGTGAAAGCCCGGTGATCATCTTTCCCGTGATGTTCCTCCAGCAGTGTATTATGAAAGCCCGGTGATCTCCTTTTTCAAGTGCAATGAAAGGACTTTGCAAGAATTTGATTCTATTGTGATTCAGAGCGTGCCTCTCCGGTATCCAGCGGTAATTAAATGCATTTAGATTTCCTTTGTAATAATTTCTTTCTTTAAAGCGTTAACGCTATGGCCATGCTAAGTTTGCATGCTAAGTTTATAGGTTACGACTACTGTTAGGTTTAAATATTAAGTTTACTGCTTTTAAATATGAAGTTCTGTTTTAATATCCTTTTACTTGTCAGCCATATCAAATTATCTAGTCATATTTTAATGTAACTGTTTTTATATTGTTATTGTTAATAAACTAATTTGTTACGTTTTACCTAATGACTGTTTATTGAGTTAGTTCACAATTTAATGTTCCCAAAAATCATATATAAAATTTATTCTGTCAGGCTTTTAAAACTTACAGCAATCGCTAACGCTGCATATTTTAACTCTGCATAATAAAACTTAAGTAAAGTTAGTGAATTTGTTCTTCGGCGATTTGCCAATTCATGGGTTAACTTCCCACTTACTATTAGACCCTTCCAGGCTCTAACAATAAGACTATTGAGTGATGTTTGACTGATGGTATCGTTGGGTGGTAGATAAATGCTACATACAGTGGTGAGCTGTTTAAGATGGATCTGTGCGGCAACTGTTTGCAAATTGGTGTTGAGATTGACAGTTTGAGAGGCATAATCATTATTAATTAGTAGGGCGACTCCACCGGAGGCCCTGTCATTATGCTCATAGTCTTTGCGAATAATTGTATAGTTGCAGATTTTGGTAGGTCTGTTGTTTTTGAGAAATGTTTCTTGAAGGGCTAAACAGGCAGGATTATGATCGTAGATTAGAGTTTTTAGGTCGTCGTTTTTATTTACAAAACCGTGGCAGTGCTAAATTAGGAAAAAAAAAATTGCTAAAATTAATCGAAGAATACGATTTGAAAGATATTGCAAATGGCAATGAAACGGGCTTGTTTTTCTGAGCTTTACCAAGCAAAACTTTGTGCTTGAAAAACAAAAGCTGTGCAGGTGGAAAGAAATCTAAGGAACTCCTAACTGCATTTCTCTGTGCATTTATGACCAGAGAAAAAGAAAAACCGTTGGTCATCGGAAAAGCAGCCAAACCCCGCTGCTTTAAAAATCTTGAGCTGAAAAGTCTCCCAATTGAGTGGAGGTCGAACAGAAAAGTTTGGATGACCGCAAAAATTATGGAAGAGTGGTTAATTGGTTTCAATTCTAGAAAGGGCAAGTAAAATTTAAGTAAATATTTAGTTAGTGTCATATCATGAACCAAACTAAGTGAAATGTATATCATTTTTTTTTTTTTTTGCCCTTTTCGATAGCGTGACGCGAAAGATAAATTATTGAAATAAATTCATTTGAATACATTATATAGACTCAGTGAAAGTGTGATATATTTGACAGTGTATTTCATAATTAAAAGCATTGCTTAAATGCGTAAATCTTCTTTAGAAAATAAAACGAAAGTAACTGTAATGGAATTTAAAAACAAATCTTTAAAAATCCCAGCAAGGCATCACTCAAAATTTGATATAATTATTTTTAAGACCCATATTTAAAATTCATAGAGCTCTGAAGTAAAATGCTGCGTCACAAATTTTTAACCAGTTAAGGGTTTTTGCATGGGGATTTTATTACTCCTTGATTATCAAGGCGTGAAATTTTTTCTCACAGTACATTTATTAAATACTTTGCATCAGCTTCAATCTATCATTTTCTTTACCTATAGGAGCAATTATTTTGAGCTTTGTAGCATACTCATCTATTTTTCTGCTATGCGTGCGACCTGGTTTTTTGCTTAATTTTTCTTTGTCTTTCAGTGTAGTTTGTACATGGCCCTCAATATAGCCTGTAGTGGCATAATTTTTTTGTAAATGAAATTCTGTTTCCATAAAACATTCAACACATCACAAAGAAAATGGATGCCGTGGAAAAACTCAAAAATTTGATAGTGTGCCAAGAGTTCCCTTGCAGTTGGGCCAGCCAAATTGGAGGACTCTCCATCGGCAACAGCATTTTCCAGGCTTGCCAGTATAGCTTTATAATTAATTCTAATTGAATTTATTGCGGCATCTTACGACAGCCATCTTGTGTACCCAGCTTTTTTCACTATCACACCTTTTTCTGTACAGAAAAGCAGATTGGCATTTAACAGACTATTTGTTCTAAATGTGCTGTACTTATAATACTTATATGTTGCAGTTAATACTACATCAATTTTTGTAAGTCTTGAGAGAGATTCGAATGTATTCTTCATTGCTAATGCTAGTCTATGGTTCATACAGTTCACTGTTATAATTTTTTAAATTTTGTTCTTTTAACTTTGTTGCAATGCCTTCATTGTGGCCTGTCATAGCACTGGCACCATCACTTACAAATCCAGTGATTTTCTTCAATTCCTCTGCATTTGTCAATGACAAATCAATGCCGAAAGAATTGTAGCTGTTTTTCTATCAGTTAATTCAGTATCTTCAACAAAAGAAATTTTTGGGTCACCATCTTTCAAATATTTGACTTCTACAGCCATATGAAGTTTCATCTACCATTAATGAGAAACACGGACTAGTTTTCGCATTTTCCATTTCCTCTTCTTTTCCAGCAGACATTGTATCCAGGAATTCATTTATAGAAACATAACTAGTGTAGTTTGCATTTTTTGCTTTTCAAAGTGGTTTTAATAATGGACTTTCTAGTTTGTCGATAGCAAAATTAATGAATTCTTCAAATAAAGAGATGTTTGGTAAATTATGTTTCACTAAAAATTCTAAGTACTTCTTTTCTGTGAGTACTGCCTTAAATGATTATGAATTTCCTTAATCTTTCTCAATATTTGCAAGAAGACTTGCCCAGGAATGAAAGTTTTCAGTCTTTTTCAACATCTTTGATGCATTTGATATTTAGTATCTAAATTAGTTTAATGAATACATATAAAAGAATAACAGGTAATGTGTTAAATGCATAATAATTTATTTGTTCTGTATGATCTGCAGCAAAGTTCAGTCTTCAGCTGTTTTGTGCTTTCTGGCTGCTTGCTTCAGCAACTACTGAAGTAGTGTGCATTTGTGATTTTTCATGGTCTTTTATCTAGTTTAATAATTACACAACCATTCTTAATCCAAGGAGAATTTTGTAATTTTGTGGTTTGACCATGATATTTGATGCAGAATTGATAACGTAAAATATCTTTGCTGTTACACGTTGAATGTTTCAGCCATGGAAATGATTGCAGGCATGTTGGTAACAACTAGTAAGGGCTATGGGACGGTACTTTCTAGGGTTAGACATATCTTTCGCAGCATTAACGAAGGGAATAACTATTGTATAGTTGTAAGAGGTTTAGTTAAGAGTCATAGCATAAGTATTTCAGCATTTCATAAGTAATGCCATCAGGACCAGGAGAAGTATTGGAGGATTGCCTTAGGTAATTGTTGAGTTCATTGATGGTAAAGGTTGGTTAGATGTGTTTTATGGCACAAAGTCCAAAAAGGACATACCCCTCAGGGGGAAAACCTACTTTAGGTTTTTACGGGTGTCGCAATCCCGGGGACCCAGCGATCTTTCGCTTTCCTCTGTTCTCCACGTGTTTTGATAGCATTATTTGTATTTTGATCCCTGTGTGTGTCAGCCGTTCTGTAAGTATATTCTAAATAATATATTTCAGGGATTATTTTTATGGTTATTGCTACTGTTAGTGTTCACATTGTATTATTTTTTATTAGCATTAGTGCCACTATGATAACGGACCTACAGAACCGCAGAACAATGCAGAAGCAAATAATGCCAACACAATTCAATGCATCAGTATAAAATATGCCCCTTTTTGGCATGCTAACCCCAGAATATGGTTCTACCAGCTAGAATCGCAATTCACATTAGCTGGTATTACAAATTCGGTTACACAGTATTACCATTTAGTTGCATCCCTGCAACCTGACAAATTAGCAATTGTAGGGGACATAATTACCTCTCCTCCCCCGGACAACCCATATGGCACACTAAAAACTCGATTAATTAACCAATATGCTGTAAGCGAAGACACACACCTGCGTGAGCAGGTGTCGGGAATGCAACTGGGAAATAAAAGCCCTCTCGATTGTTACTTGAAATGCACAGTAAGGCAGGAGCACAAGTAGGCGATGATTTGCTTAAGACTCTTTTTGTTTAGCGATTGCCAGCGCATATACAACAAATTTTGGCGATATCAAATGACGATCTGGAAGAGTATGCCAAAATGGCAGATGGTATTATGGTCGCGACAGGCAGAGACGTAGCTAGGTAGCCGAAGGCCCTGGTGCAAAAAACTGGGACCCTAACGATTTAGGTTTTATGAAGTCAAAATGTAAATATATATAAATACTTTAAACCAGGGCCGTATCCAATGGCGACCCCCCCCCCCCCCAAAAAAAAAAAAAAATACTGTATAGTTATTTTCAGAAAATATTTTCCCCAATACCATAGTTTTTTTCAAATCGTTTGGTAAAAAGTTAAGTGAAACCCCCCGAAACAACATTCTAGTTACAGTCCTGCTTTAAAGGTACAAAGCTACTAGTTTATCATCAGCTGTTTATCGTGCACTGCATGGCACAGCAAAACTACTTACTACATATATGTGCATGAGTGAGCTTTAGTGGTCGCCTACAGGTAAAATGTTTAGGAACGTTTACTATACTTGGATTAATAATATTGGTATTAAGCAACAAAACGAAGTAATTCAAAAGGTTTATGCACATATGTATGTAAAACACTTTATTGTACATAAAACCTTAATAGTATATTTACACACCAAGGGAAGATGGTTGGTTGGTTGGTTGGGGTTTAATGGCACAAGGTCCAGAAAGGACAAACTGCGCCAGACTATGTGTATATATAGTAAAACAAAGTTTTCAAGTAAAAACGTGTTGCATAAAACATGTAAAGCTAAAATCTTTGAGGTCTAAAATCAGTAAAAGCGAACTGTAGAGAGGTAAAAAGGAGGTAAAATGGACAAGGTAAAAAGGACGTCTGGATGGGGGCTCCCATCCAGATACCAGTCAGAGAAAAGTGTACACTTTACACTGAGTAAAGAATATTGATACGTCGAAGAAATGCAAACAAGTTACGGTGCGGGGTTTCACCCAATATATCGTCAAGTTTAGGATGAGAACAGTTAAAAAATATTGTGTAAAAATTATTAAAAGCGGTGCATGAAGTTAAAACATGACTAATGGTAAGGTTGGTATGGCAATGGTGGCACTCCGGGGCAGATTCACCCAGGAGTAGGTGCTTATGTGTAAGCCTCGTATGACCAATGCGGAGGCGTGTCAAGACGACATCCAGTCTGCGATAGGGATGAGAAGGCCAATGCGTGAGAGCTGGGCGTATAGAATGAAGTTTGTTCCCAGTTTCACTGTCCCATTTATCGATCCAGATACCTTCTATAATGCTAGAGATGCTACACTTAATGTCGTTATAGGATAGGTTGCCGCTGTACGGGAGGGTCGCGAGCTTGGCAAGTGTGTCTGCTTTCTCGTTGCCAGCGATCCCAATATGACTGGGTACCCAGCAGAGGAGAATACTGTACCCACGATTTATAAGCTGTTTGTACAGACGTAATACTTTAATGATATAGTTGTGGGTAAGGAGCAGTTCAGTTTCAGACTGAGGAGTAGAATATATATAATTCTTTGTGTTTTTTCTGGAGATGTACAGAAGGCTTTCATAAATGGCCAGTAATTTGGCTGTAAAGACAGAGCAAAAGTGAGGGAGAGTGTAGCTGCAAGAATAATTATTATTCACGAAGGCAAAGCCAACGTGATTACTGGTTTTAGATCCATCTGTGTAGAGGTCTTCATAACTTTCATATTTATTTCTATGATCTAAGAACAACTGTTGGTATATTTTGGGGTCAGTATCCTGTTTGATGAAGCCTTCATAGGGCTGAAGGTACGGGATTTGCATTTCAGTCCAGGGTGGGATTTCATTAGGAGAACAAGAAGAGACTATGGCATCCTGCAACTGGGTACCGACTAGGCTCCTACAGATCCGGAGTCCAAAGGCAGGGGTACATGAAGGGCGATGATTGTAAAATCTGTCCAGATGGGTATCTATAAAAGAGTCCTTTAGAGGATGTAAGGAATGAGAGAGTATGCGAAAGTATGTATTCAATGACAGCCTTTGATGAGTGAGGGTGAGAGGTGGCTCGTGACAGGCGATGTAAAGACTATTTACAGGTGAAGTTCTAAATGCTCCAGAGCAAATGCATAGTGCTGAATGATGCACGGTGTCCAGTTTTTTTAAAACTGACTTGCAAGCAGACCCGTAAGAGCAACAGGCATAGTCTATTTTAGACCGTATCATGACACGGTATATCCGTAGCATGGTGTCACGGTCTGCCCCCCATCTGGTATTAGAAAGTACCTTTAAAATATTCATAGTTTTCTCGCATTTGTTTCGAATATCAGAGACGTGTTTCTTGAAGGTCAGCTTTTTGTCAAAGGACATGCCTAAGAATTTACTATGCTCTTCTACAGCAATTGTTGTACCATCTAAATGAAGTTCTGGATCTGGATGGATACCCCGCTTTCGGCAGAAGTGAATGCAAGTAGTTTTTTCTCCCGAGATACTGAAGCCGTTTATACTGCACCATTTTTGGATACGGTTTACAGTAGTTTGAAGCTGTCGCTCTATGTAACGCATGTCTTGCCCCTGACAGGAGATCTGAAGGTCATCTACATATAAGCTACCTTGCACAGTCGAAGGGAGTTGATTAAGTATGTCGTTTATTTTTATGGAGAAGAGGGTGACACTAAGAACAGAGCCCTGGGGTACGCCCTCTTCTTGCACATAATTGTCTGATTGAATATCATTGATGCGTACCTTAAAGTTTCGTAGCGAGAGAAAATTCTTGATAAAGATAGGTAGGTTACCCCGGAAGCCCAGATTGTGTAGGTCACGCAGTATACCGTATCTCCATGTGCGATCGTATGCTTTTTCTATATCAAAAAATATAGAGACGAGATGGTTCCTTCTCAAGAAAGCGTTTCGTATTTGAGTCTCTAAAATCAAAATGTTGTCAAAGGTGGATCTGCCTTTTCGAAATCCACTCTGAAAAGGGTGTATATGGCCCTTGGTTTCGAGAACGTGAACTAGGCGAGCATTTATCATACGCTCCATGATTTTGCATAAGCAACTTGTGAGGGCTATGGGACGATAATTATTTGGGTTGGTGTTGTCTTTGCCAGGTTTGGGGAAGGGAATGACTATTGCATTTCTCCAAGAAGATGGAAAGGTGTGCTCATTCCAAATTTTGTTATAGAGTTGCAGAAGGGTTAGTAATGAATCCTGGGAAAGATGTTTTAGCATTTCTGTGGTGATGCCATCAGGACCAGGTGACGTATTAGGTGATTGTTTTAAGCTTCTCTTTAATTCGTGGATAGTAAAGGCGCTATTGTAAGAGAGATGTACGGAGGTTCTAAAGTTTAATACTTGCCGTTCAGATTGTTGTTTATAAGGTAAAAAGGAATTTGGATAAGAGGTACTGCAGGAAGTATAAGCAAGTGTTTCACCTATGGTGTTTGCAATATTTTTAGGTTCTGAAATAATGCTGTTGTTGACAGAGAGACAGGATATTGAGTGGTTATTGTAGATTCCCATGATTCTTTTAGTTTTCTCCCATAGCTCCTTGCTAGAGGTCGACGTGGAAATACTGGAGACGTACTGAATCCAGGATTCTCTTTGAGCTTGTCTCCTTATCCTATGTGCATATGCTTTTGCTTTTTAAATTTAAGAAGATTATCAGTGGTGGGGTAGCGACGAAAGGTTCCCCACGCTCTCTGCTGCTGCTTTTTTGCTAAGGCGCATGCCTCATTCCACTACGGTTTTTTATTTCTACGACAATGTGTGCCCGATTTTGGTATGCTGTGATCTGCTGCATTAAGGATGGTAGAGGTAACCTTGTTGACGACCTCGTCAATGGTTCCTTCAATCATATTAGGTAATATTGTCGACAGGGAAGTGAAATTTTGCCAGTCTGCCTTATTATGGATGTATTTTGGTAGAGAAGAGTTAGGTTTGGGGTTTTGGTACAGAGGTGAGAGAAGAATTGGAAAATGATCGCTATTATGTAGATTACCGGAAACAGAGAAATTGTACATTGGAAGGATCGAGGGTGAACAGATGGCAAGGTCTATGGCATGAAAGGATTTAATACTCGTGTATAAGCCCACTTTTTTTGGACAAAAATTTGGATTGAAAGTGGGGGGGTGGGCTTATAGACGAGTCAAAAAAAATTTCAAAATTTGATCATCGGAAATTCAATGTTTAGGGAGCAGTAAACATCTACACACATACGCGCAAATATGTATATTATGTAAATGGGAAAACCATGGTCCCGGAAATTGGCATATCAATCCCCCCTCCCTTCCGGTGCCCATGCATTTGGGGCAACCAATTTAACTTTATGGAAACAAAAGTAAGATCTAGCACATTAAGTTTTTGTATTTTTTAGATTGCCTCTCTTTGTAGTCTGTACATTATCGGAAGCCATCCATTCGTTCCAGAAGTTTCGAAGCCGGTCTTTGAGTGCTGTAAGTCGCCAATTATGTTGACCCTGCGTCGCAAAACAATCACGTGATCACCGAAAGCCAGTCGAATTCTGGTAGGGGGAGTATTTTACGGACGCGTCCATTTTTAAAGTTGGGAGGATGGGCTTATACACAGGTCAGTCATTTACGAAAGATTTTTGGGAGAAAACTGGGGGGTGGGCTTATACACGGGTGGGCTTATACACGAGTATATACGGTAGTTGGGTAGTGGAAGTATGTATTGTCACCGTTGTTCATGATGCATAGACAAAAATCTGTCAGTATTTGTTCTATTTGCTCACCTCTGTTATTTGTGTCTTTGCTGCCCCATAATGGGCTATGTGCATTCATATCACCAAGGAGTATGAATGGAGGAGGAAGTTGTTGAATAAGGTTACTAAGAGATCTTTGATTGAAAGTTTCATTAGGAGGGAGGTAGATACTGCCGACTGTCGTGAGCTGTTTAAGGTGAATACGAGCAGCAACTGCTTGGAGATTTGTGCTAAGATTGATGGTTATATGAGGATATCTATTGTTTATTATTAGGGCAACACCACCAGAGGCCCTGTCATTGAAATCATAGTCTTTTCGAAGTATCTTGTAGTTGCGAATAGTAGTATGTCTAGTGGTTTTTAGAAAGGTTTCTTGTAGGGCTATGCAGGCGGGATTATGGTCATAAATCAGTGTTTTAAGATCATCGTTTTTATTTAAAAAACCGTGGCAGTTCCAGGACAGCAGCAGAGCCATTATCAAGTTGTGTTAGGGATAATGGATAACTTCTTATTAATCCCCGAAGGTTGAGGTGGGGTACTAGGGATGAGATCATCATCCATTGCACTGTCTGTAATGTCAGAGTCCGATGGAGACAAGCGGAGGATAGTATCATCAATGGGCCGTTGTGGTTGGATGTTTTTCATTCTGGATTTGTTATATTTGGACCTGTAAGCTGAGGATTTTTTTATTTGTGGCCGGCCTGCAGATGCACTTTTCTTTGTTGTGTTTTTGTGGTTTCCTATGTTAGAGTGATTCTTATTAGAAACAGGTTTAGCTATTGGAGTTGAAGTAAAAGAAGAAACAGGTATTGGTTTCGGTGGATCGGTTTGAATTGCTACGGATTTTGTTGATTTTGTCACTGCGGCATAAGACAGACCAGGTTTAGGGGTACGGCTTTCAACTATTTTACGGGCTTCAGGATAAGAGAGTTTTTGAGAGGCCCGCAGTGATTGAATTTATTTTTCAAATGCCCATTTCGGGCATGACTTTGAATACGATGGATGTTCCTGTTTGCAGTTTACACATTTTGCAGCTGCAGAGCAGGCGGCACTGTCGTGGTCAGAGGCACCACAACGGGCGCAGGCCGGTGATCCACGACAGGAGGTTTTAGTATGACCGAACTTTTGACACTGGAAGCAACGGATAGGATTTGGTACGTATGGTCTAACGGGACATAATAGATAGCCGGCTTTAATATGGGATGGAATAGTGGGAGACTGAAAGGTTAAGACAATGTGTTTTGTATTAATAATTTGGCTATTGCGACGAATAGTGATTCTGAAGGGTTGCTGTCTGTTCAACCGAATCAAAGACAAGATTTGATAAAAACATTTACTTTATTTTTCTAAACATTTGCCTGAAAATACAACATTTCCAAATTACACTTACAGAACATGTGTTACACTTGTAACTAAATGAGCTGGATGCCAAAAGGTAGCTAAAGGTAAATTTGGATTCAATTAATTCATTTTAATTTTTAAGACCCCTTGCCTTTAGGGAAGGAAAATTGATACTTAACAATTAACCATGGCAACTTGCCATAACACCTACAAACCCTTGCAGGAGAGCTGCTAGTCACAGACCGTCCCGATCGGAACTGAAAAACAAGAAGAAGTGAGGAGATACGAAACTTCCCGAGCTTATATACTAAGCTACATACCTAGCAGCCAATCAAAACGCGACACGCAAAATGCGTCAAAAGATTTGCATATGTTGACGGACATTTAATTCTAGCTCAAGCAAAATTTGCATACGCAAAATATCGTAATCGTTCGCAAGTGCGAACGAGCAAAAAAACTACTGAATGCCAAATTACAGGCAAACGAGGAACACCTCAACTTTGAGTTTTACGCGACACATCCAGTCATTTTGTAAACAATACCATGCAAGTACGCATTTAGGGAGAGAGGAAGAAACCGGGATGTTTCCAGGATATACAATTAAAATTAAGCTGAGTATTTTGAGTTATATTTTAAAACTAAAGCTATTATACTTTTTAAGTAGTTTTAGGAGAAGGGAAAAGTTTAATTTTTACGAAAACGGAACTATTTTTAAAATGCTTATGAAATTTAATAATTACGATTTAATATTTAGTTTAAGCAGAGTTAAGTCTATTTTAAAAGACACATTTAAAATACATGAAACATCCAACAGATTCGACGGACAGCGCACACGCTGTCCTCACTCAGGTTTTCTAATAGTTCGGCTTCAGAGCAGTGTACAAGGTCGGGTTCTGATATAACTCCTCTTGATGTGTTTAGGGATGTATGAGGGGACACTGTAACAGATTTTGGCCCAAAGTTCGTTATTTTCTTGATTTTTGACGCTTGTCTATTGTTGGACACTTCTACTAGAAGGTCTCCAGATCTTAGTTTTTTTACTTTTTTTACTTCACCTAGATTGGCTGCAATGCATTTGTGTATAAGGAATGGCGATGTTTCGTTAAAGCATCCTTCAATACAGTGTATAATAAAGAATCAAGCATTAGTGTTTGAAATTTGAGGATCCGTGTTATCATTGGTAATAGGTAGCGGAACGTTGACGAGAGATGAAGAATTTTTCATATCCATGTTGGAGGAATTGAGATTCGGACCCGACCGCACCACCCACCACGGAGCCCAACGAGGGGGTGTGCAATTGCACAGCAGTGCTAGTCGGGTCTATACGCGCACAGTGCATCCCTTAGGCAGCATCCACCCTTAACGACGTGCCCAGTAGATGACCGATTGCTTGATCCCTAGCAGTTGATCGAAATCAGTACCACCAGCCGATTGATACACAGGGGAACGCCGTGCACCTCCCGTTTACCCGAAGCCGAGGCCAAAGTAATGTGTTGGAGAAGACCCCTCAATAACCAGGATCCCCATTTCCGGGGACACGGGTCTCCACGCACGGCAAACACGTGGGAGGTTTTCCGCCAATAGAAGCTGATGGTACAGAGTGGCCACAGCTTCTGAAGGGGGGCCCTCACTTCCTGAGAAGAAACCACACCGAGGGAGAAGTGAAAGGAAACAGCAGAAGCAGAGAGGAGGGTAGAAAGTAGAGGAGCGAAAGATCGCTGGGGCCCCGGGATTGAGACACCCGTGAAAACCTAAAGAAGGTCTTCCCCCTGAGGGGCACCAAGGGAAGAATGTAGGCAATTTCAACCCGCGTGTAAAATTGACTCCCTAACCGAAGGCGAGGGTAGCAAATACGCAGACTTTCTCATAAGAGTAAAGTAGCATTTTTGTCCCGCAAAACGGGGCAGAAATTTAAACTTCCAGTGCAAACATAATGAAAAAACAATTTATACAGATAAGTCATATACAAAGGCAAACATCCCTTTAAGGGATCTCTACCAGTTATTATATGAAACTCAGGCCTGCCTACTATACTGATGTGTATACTGACAACAAAATAACAATTTAGTTTATAATCTTTTCCTAGCCTTAGCTTTAGCAAAAGTATCAATGACTTCGGTTAAATCTAGGCTTGATGCTGCTTTGTTTTCAATTCCTATTAGCGACTACCCCTCAGGGGGAAGACCTTCTTTAGGTTTTCACGGGTGTCGCAATCCCGGGGCCCCAGCGATCCTTCGCTTCTCTTTCCTCTACCCTCCCCTCTCCTTAGCTTTATCCTTCACTTTCCCCCTCGGCGTAGTTTCCTCTTTGGAGGTGAGGGCCCCCCCTTTAGAAGCTGCAGCCGCCCTGTGCCGTCAGCTTCTATTGGCGGAAAACTACCCACGTGTTTGCCGTGCGTGGAGACCCGTGTCCCCGGAAATGGGGATCCTGGTAATTGAGGGGTCTTTTCTCCAACACATTGCTTTGGCCTCGGCTTCGGGTAAACGGGAGGTACACAGCGTTCCCCTGTGTATCAATCGACTGGTGGTACTGATTTCGATCAACTGCTAGGGATCAAGCAATCGGACATCTACTGGGCACGTCGTTAAGGGTGGATGCTGCCTAAGGGATGTACTGTGAGCGTATAGACCCGACTAGCACTGGTGTGCAAATGCACATCCCCTCGTTGGGCTCCGTGGTGCGTGGTGCGGTCGGGTCCGAATTTCAATCTTCCCCAACATGGATACGAAAAATTCTTCGTCTATCGTCAATGCTCCGCTGTCAACTTGTAATGAAAACATCGATTCACAATTAGTACACATGAACGCTCGATTCTTCATCGTTCACTACGTTGAAGGTAATTTTAATGAAACATCCCCTTTTTTAATACATAAATGTATAACCGACAATGTAGGAGAAGTAAAAAAAGTAAAAAAATTAAGATCTGGAGACCTGTTAGTAGAAGTATCAAACAATAGACAAGCTTCCAAAATTATGAAAATTAAAAACTTCGGCCTAAAACCTGTTACAGTGACCCCTCATACATCCTTAAACATCTCACGAGGGGTCGTATTGGAACCCGAACTTTTACACTGCTCTGAAGCTGAAATATTAGAAAACCTAACAGATGACAAAGTAAGTGCTGTTCGTCGAATCACTATTCGACGCAATAATCAAATAATCAAAACTAAACATATTATCTTAACTTTTCAGTCACCCACTATTCCATCTCATATTAAAGCCGGCTATTTATTATGCCCCGTGACACCATATGTACCAAATTCAATCCGTTGCTTCCAGTGTCAAAAGTTCGGCCATACTAAAACCTGCTGTCGTGGGTCACTTGCCTGTGCTCGCTGTGGTGCTTCTGACCACGACAGTGAGTCCTGCTCTGCAACTCCAAAATGTGTAAACTGTAAAGAGGAACATGCTTCATACTCCAGATCTTGCCCGAAATGGGCGTTTGAAAAAGAAATTCAGTCCCTACGCGCCTCTCAAAGACTCTCATATCCGGAAGCCCGTAAGATAATAGAAAGCCGGACACCAAAACCTGGTTTATCTTATGCAGCTGCAACAAAATCAACTAAAACAATAGCAACTCAAACTGAATTACCAAAATCCGTACCTCTCTCCTTTCCTTCTGCAACAGCCCAAATACCTAAACAATCCATCTCTAATCAAAATAAATCCTCCACGGCTCCACAAAAACATATATCAAAGAAAAACTCTCAAAATGTTTCCTCAACCCGACCACAAATAAAAAAGTCTTCGGTCTACAGATCAAAGTACAATAAACCCAAAATCAAACACGTTCCTCCACAACACCCTATAGATGATACTATCCTACATTTGGACCCCTCTGACTCTGAAATGTCAGATCTTCCCATGGATGATGACGACATCCCTAGCACCCCTCTCAAGCCTACGGGGGTTCGGAGCAAGATGAGCATCATCCCAAACGCAACATAATAATGGCTCTGCTGCTGTCTTGGAACTGCCACGGTTTCCTTAATAAAAACGATGACCTCAAAACGCTGATTTATGATCATAACCCCGCTTGCTTTGCCCTTCAGGAAACCTTTCTCAAAACCAATAGACATACTAAAATCCATAATTACACCATCTTTCGCAAGGACTATGAGCTCAATGATAGGGCTACAGGTGGAGTTGCCCTATTAATTAACAATAGTTATCCTCACACTATGGTCAATCTTAGCCATATCTTATGGTCAATCTTAACCATCAAGCCATAAGCCAAACATCCCTCAATAGTCTCATTCAGCAACTTCCTCCTCCTTTCATCCTCCTTGGTGACATGAATGCTCATAGTCCCTTGTGGGGTAGCAAGGACACCAAGAATAGAGGCCTTCAAATCGAACAACTTCTCTCTGACTTCTCCCTTTGCTGCATGAATAATGGTGACAATACTTACTTTCACTATCCAACTAAAACTTTCCATGCAATAGACCTTGCTATCTGTTCTCCATCACTTCTCCCAACATATAATTTTTCTGTATCCAGCGATCTCCACAACAGTGATCATTTTCCGATTCTTCTGTCACCTCTGTACCACAATCCCCAACATACTTCAGTACCTAGATACATTCATGATAAGGCAGATTGGTTCACCTTCACTTCCCTGTCTGCCATCACCTCTGATCAGTAGCGGATCCAGGGGAGGGGCTAGGGGGCTTCAGCCCCCCCAAAAGAGATTGCTCAAGGGTAACATTCTGCTTTATTATACACTTTAAATAGCTAAAATGATCATATTTTATTACTTAGCCTCTCCCAAAAGCCTAATACATTGGTTTAGACTAAAATTTTGATTTATAGTATATTTTAATTGGGTGAAATAATCTTTTTAAAAATTTAGCCCCTCCCAAAAAAAATTTCTGGATCCGCCACTGCCTCTGATGTTCTTGAAGGCCCCATAGACGAGGTTGTACAAAACGTTACTTCAATCATCATCCAAGCCGCTGATGCCAGTATTCCTAAATCAGGCATCAGACCTCGACGCAATAAAAAACCGTGGTGGAATGAATAATGCACCCTTGCTAAAAAGAAGCAGCAAAAAGCCTGGAGCAATTTTCGGTGGTTCCCCACCACCGAAAATCTCACCCACTTTAAGCAAGCTAAAGCTTATGCACGTAGAGTCCGGCGTCAGTGTCAAAGACAATCCTGGATCAAATATATCTCCAGCATTACAGCCTCTACTTCAAGTAAGGAACTATGGACGAAAACAAAAAGAGCCATGGGTATTTATACTAATCAGTCTATTTCCTGTCTATCCATAAATAACAGCATTATATCCGAAACAAAAGAAATCGCAAATAGTATTGGTGAATCTCTCTCTTCCATCTCATGCAGTACCTCCTACTCAAATTCTTTCCTTCCATATAAACAACAAGCAGAACGACAAAAAATAAATTTCAAAACCTCCTCACACTTCACATACAACAGCGACCTTACCATCCATGAACTCACATAACACTTAAAACAGTCCTCAAACACATCCCCAGGTCCCGATGGTATTAATTATGAAATGCTGAAACACTTATCCCATGCATCTTTACTCAACCTTTTGAAATTGTACAATAGAATATGGAACGAACAAACCTTTCCCACCTCTTGGAGAAATGCAATAGTTATTCCCTTTCCTAAACCAGGAAAAGATACATCTAACCCTAATAACTACCGACCCATAGCCCTTACTAGTTGCTTATGTAAATTAATGGAGAAAATTATCAATACCCGTCTTGTCTACATTTTAGAAACAGGGAACCATATACATCCCTTCCAGAGTGGCTTCCGGAAGGGTAGATCCACCATAGATAACATTAAAATTAGAGACCCAAATTCGTAATGCCTTCTTACGGAAGAACCACTTAGTCTCTGTGTTTTTTGATATTGAAAAGGCATATGACCGAACGTGGAGGTACGGGATCCTCTTGGATCTTCATAATATAGGACTTCGAGGCAACCTACCCACTTTCATAAAAAACTTTCTGTCACTCCGAAATTTCCGGGTCCGGATTAATGGCATGCTATCTAATAACTTTGTTCAAGAGGAGGGTGTTCCACAGGGCTCCGTTCTTAGTGTCACCCTCTTCTCAATAAAAATTAACAACATCCTGAAACAACTGCCCTCGACTGTCTACGGTAGTCTTTATGTAGACGACCTGCAAATCTCCTGTCAGGGAAAGGACATGCGCCTGATAGAACGCCAGCTTCAGAATGCCATCAACCGCATCTTAAAGTGGTGTGACAGAAATGGGTTTAAAATATCAGCAGAGAAAACAGTTTGTACCCATTTTTGCCGGAAGCGCGGGATCCACCCAGATCCGGAACTTTATCTGGACCATACCAATATTGCTGTCAAGGATTCTATCAAATTTTTAGGTTTAAATTTTGACAAGAAACTTACATTTGCTAAACATATCTCGGACATCCGCAATAAATGCGAGAAAAAACTTAACATTTTAAAGGTTTTAACCAATACCTCTTGGGGGGCAGACCGTGATGCGCTCTTGCGGATCTACCGTGCCGTCATCCGATCCAAAATTGATTATGCAAGCTGCGTTGATGGATCGGCTTCTAAATCAGCACTAAAAAAACTTGACACTGTGCATCATACTGCACTACGCATATGCTCTGGAGCTTTTAGGACATCGCCTGTACATAGCCTTTACGTCACCTGTCATGAACCATCTCTCACTCTCATACGTCATAAATTATCATTAAATACCTATTATCGCATCCTTTCTCATTCTTCACATCCCTTAAAGGATTCTCTAATAGACACCCAATTGGACCAGTTTTATGAAAATCGCCCTTCCTGCACTCCCCCCTTCGGACTTAGAATCCGTAGGAGTGTAGTCGGTACCCAATTGGAGGATGTTAATGCATCTACTTGTTCATTTCAGGAAGTGCCGCCATGGACTAAATTGCAGATTTCCTACCTACAACCATTCGAAGGCTTCACAAAACCAAACACTGACCCCATAATATACCAACATTTATTTCTAGACCATAAAAGCAAATATAGAAACTTCGTCAAACTATATACCGACGGCTCAAAATCTCTTAATCACGTTGGCTTTGCTTATGTACATCGAAATCATTCTTACAACTACACCCTACCTTCATTTTGCTCCATATTTACAGCCGAATTAATAGCTATTTATGAAAGCCTTCTTTACATCTCGAGAACAAATATCAAACATTTCATCATCTACTCTGACTCATTAAGTGTATTAGAGAATCTGAAATCTGGCTCCCTCACTCATAGTTATATTTTAAAAGTCCTATGCATGCACAAGAGACTCATGAACCGTGGATACAACATCCTCTACTGCTGGGTACCTAGCCATATTGGGATTCCCGGAAACGAAAAAGCCGATTCTTTGGCAAGGCATTCTACCGTCCCATATAACCGTGATCTGCCCTATACTGACATAAAGTCTGGCATCTCTTCCCTAACAAAAGGCACTTGGAATGACATATGGGACTGTGAAACGCAAAACAAACTTCACTCTATCCAGCCAGCTCTCACCCACTGGTCCACTCAACCATACCGTAAACACGATGTCACTCTCACTCGTCTTCGGATTGGCCACACGAGGCTAACTCATAAGTACCTCCTTTTGGGTGAACCCCCTCCTGAATGCCCACATTGTCATACTCATCTTAGCATACATCATCTTTTAACCTCTTGCTCTGCTTTTAATAGTTTTTACCAAATACTTTTTAACTGTTCTCATCCCAAACTGGACGATATTTTGGGTGAAACCCCCCATCGAAATTTGTTTGCATTTCTTAGACGTACCAAAATCTTTTATTCAATGTGAAGTGTCCAATTTTGTCTGACTGGTATCTGGATGGGAGGCCCCATCCAGATGCCTTTGTTTCAACTTTTATCCTCCATTAACACTTTTTATCTACCTTCAACACTATTGACTTTTTACTTTGTTTCACTTTTCACCATTTAGTCTTTACATTTTAGCTTTTACTAAGTTTCGTGACACCTTTTACCTGAATACATCATTTATGGTTTTAACTCATTGTCTGGCGCAGTACGTCCTTTTTGGACCTTGTGCCATTAAACACAAACCAACCAACCAACCTATTAGCGACTAATGTCGGAGTCGAGCTTGGCCCATAGTATTCCTTAAATAATTTTTTATTATTTTCAATTTGCTAAATGATCTTTCAGCTGCTGCCGAAGTAACCGGAATTGTATGGAACAGTAACATTGCTGTAAATACTTCTGTTAAGTCGCATTCTAGCACTCCATATTTTCTCGTTATTTCTTTACAGAATTGGTGAATAGTCCATGCCTTAGTTAATTCAGGTAGAAGTAGGTGGTAAATATTTAGAAATTGAAGGGAAAAGTTGGGGCCTATATATCAGAATATTTACTTTGGAATTTGTCACACTTTTGTTATAAAGTTGTTTCATCTACATCCAATAAAAATGATGGTGTTAGAAAATTGAATATTTGACTGACTGCACTCATACCACCAAAACGTGCATTTAATTGAGCTATTATTGTGTCGAGTACGTACATTATTAAAAATAATTTTAAATATTTCTTCCCTGTTTCGAAATCGGTAATCAGTAGCTAATTCATCAAAATGTTTTTTAACTTTCTTTTGTCTTTTTTCTTTAAAATGGGGATCTATACCCTATTTTCTTGCGGAATCACAGGCTTTGTACTTCAACGATATAAATTCTCCTCTGCTAAAGCTCTACTTTCCTCGTCCAAATTGATATCGCATTTTTGTAAAGTTTTAGATGCATAATTGATGTCATTCAATACACGGTGCATGAATTTACAGAGGAACATGAACTCGAAATTTAGCATTTTGTTTTAATACTTTCTGCTTGACTACGCTCGTCTTTACTGGAACTCTTGAGAACTATTTCTGATAATGCTTTGATAACATCGAAAAAACGAAGTTTTATTGCAGATATTGTACTGACCCTACTGGACCATCTATTCGGATTTAGATTTTTTAGAGTGGTGTCCGACTCGCCATTGAATTTTGACAGCAGATCCCAACGTTTGATGCTATATCTGAAAAAATTATACAAATCTTGCAGCGTTGCGAAAAAAATCTGTAATTCGATACAAGTTCTAACGGCATCATTTACTAACAAATTCAAATTATGAGTGGCGCAATGTATGTACTCCACATTAGGCTGGATATCCTTGATCTGTTTTTGTACACCATTATACACACCGCTCATCACACTAGCTCCATCATAACCTTGCCCCACACATTTTTTTAAAATCAATATTTCTGTCGATAAAAAATGTAGTCACCTGGTTGACTAAATCTGTCGCACTATGATTGAATGCTGCATAAAAGCCTAGAAACGCTTCTTTTACTTCTATGTCAACTGGCTGTCCATTTTCCGATCTGGTTATTACTGCATACCTCACAACATTGCTTAGCTGGTCTACTTTCGATATGTCCTGTGTCGTATCCATAATGATTGCAAGAAACGGTGACGCTCTAATTTATTCTAGCAGATGATTTTCAAGGGCGGTCCCCAAGAACTCAATCATTTCATTTTGAATTGTTGCATTCAAATATCTTGTAGATCCTAGAAACAAACAAGAAAGACAAATCATGCCGAACGCATCGATTATGAAACACTTTCCAACATACTAGTGCTTGCGCGCACACACACACATCCCCTAAGCAGACAGACCTTGCGTAGTTTTGCTTTAACACAGCACTCGAAATCGGTTAAAAAGAAAAAGTTGGAAAGTGTTAAAAAGTATGATTTTGAATAAAAATTAGAATCTAAACAGTCAATAAAAATAAACAAGATAAATAAAATGAGAACAAAACTTAGAAAAAAAAAAATACCTTTGGGCATATCCAAAACTTGCTGCAATACATGATCATATCGGGCGAGAAGCTCTACAACGGACAGAAAATTTCCATGATACCTTTCCTCACTTAAATTTTCTATATGTCCTCTTAAAGCCAATGAAATGAACTCTTTGCTAGGGTAAGTATGACATCGAATAACCTTTGAAGAACCATTTTCCAAAAAGATGCTTCTTTACGAATTTCATTTTCAAGTTCTTTGTCGATAGTATCATTTTTTTTTTTTTCTAAAGTTCATACACAGCACATGCTTCCGTATGGCCACTCGAGAAACTGTTGTTTAATTCTTTCTGATAAATGTCTCCAATCCCGAATGCCCGTACACCATACATTATTCCTTTGCGAAGCAAATAACCAGCAGGGTTGGCAGTAGGCAGCATCTAGAATTTTAGAATAACACAGCCAAAAATGATGAACTGGTCCATATTTAGAAGTTGAAAAATAGTACGATTTTGAAAAACACCTGTTGTTCTGGTGGGAGTCTTTCGGAAAAGGCCCTAAAGGCTGTAAAGGCCCCATATCAAGAATTTGGCATTTTTCACTATTACTTAATATCTTGTTCGTAAAGTTTCCCAAGTCATAAGAAGATTGGTGGTTCACATATTCCAAACATGATGAGGTCAATGATTCCTCCGCTGTTACCTGTGTCATGCAGACATCGTCGTCGTTGATGTGATCGATGACATCGTCATCGGTGGCGGAATCTTTGACTGCATTAATTATCAAATCTTCTTCAATAGGCTTCTCAACCAGCACTGCAGTGGTCACATTATCTGAGTCACTATCAACAGAAATATTTGGGCCAAGACTACTTGTAGAAGGCTGATTAAAAAATTTGTCTGTTTTAGGTAATTTTTGTTTACTGTCTTCTCTTTCCTGACGTTGTTTGTGCTTAAACGCACCACTAGGTCTTTTTTTTTAAATCCATAATTTTATATCTCTAATACATGCAAAATTATTCTTTTACAAGGAACAAGAAACGTAATGTTATGCAAAACATCTTTGGGGAATCCCCGACAAACATTTTATATCGATTAACGTTTGACACGATTGATCGATAGCGGTAGAAAACCTATACAATCATGTACGTAAGAATAGCATTTCTCAAGTAAATATATATATATATATATATATATATATATACTGGAACTCGAATACTTATAGTTATTTTTTCAAGTAACAGTTTACAGAAAAAAATTCTGTCCGAAACTTGTGGGGAATTCCCGAATATTCTTTCAAGAGTTTGTGATGAAGATCACATATTTTTCGTGTCTAAAATAATGTTCCTTTACTTTGCGTTTCTAAATCAAAATGTTTGGTATTCAATTTTCATCTCTCTCCACTTAGCTTTTCGGCTAGGTAAAATGTTTTTCTGTCCGCGACGCTGTGTCTGGCTTTTCTGTTCTCTTCTAAATTACTTCTGGTTTAGCGTATGCAATGTAAATTCATTGGTGCCTGCTTGTCGTAACTTCATGATAGAGTTGTCATGATTAAAGTAGTACTGTTGATATGGCAAGAGTCAAAAGTAAAAAACACCGTCTTATTTGACTAGCGTAGTACTTAGTATAAGTGAAATCGCGATGGAGAGGTACTTTTTATAAAATAAAATAAAAACTGTGATTTCATGAAGACTGAATGTTGAATGCAAAGAATATCAAAGTTCTATATCTTTTTACTGGTTCTCTGTAGTTTTTCATTTATTTAACGAGATCATTAACTTATCATAATCTACTAATATAGAAAAATTTAAACGGTAACTCTCTGACCAACAGTACTGTCTTAAAGTCGTATTGCAACCTATTTTATTTACATTCCAAAGATGAGAGAATTTGCAGCTAGTTCAATACGAGATTTACTGGCCAGAGTCCGAGGGCCCCCTGATCTTGGGGCCCCGGTGCACCGCACTGTCTAGCCCTTCGATAGCTATGCCACTGGCGACAGGGCCACCACCAAGTGTGCAAAGTGTCAGCAATAATGATGATATTAAGGAACTGATATTAAACATCTCATCACGATTAGAAAAATTGGAGACTAGGCAATCGGAATCTGAGAATAGAGGGCGTTCTCGGGCAGAATCTTGCAATCGATTTCTCAGAGGTCAGTGTTTCTGCTAGTCAGTCAATAAATAGACACAACTCTCATAGTAGCAATGACTCTTTATATGTTGGTATCATTTCACATTTAAAAACAAGGCAAAAAAATGTAAGGAACCATGTACATGGTCAGGAAACCAATAAGGCTGTCGCTTGAACAGGAGAGTGGCGGCACACCTTTATCAACGGACTGAATCTCATGTTGAATGATAGGTCATCCAACATGATATTTTTGATAGATACAGGTGCAGATGTATCGGTTTTGCCTTATACGGATGTAAAAAAATGTAACCCAGATAAGTTTGAGCTTTTTGCTGCTAATGGGACTGTCATTCATACTTACGGACAGAAATTGTTAAAGTTAGATCTAGGTTTACGAAGGGAATTTCATTGGCCTTTCGTGCTCGCAAATGCATCTCAACCTATTATAGGAGTTGATTTTTTGAGGCATTTTGGCCTCCTGATCGATAGTCTGGCTAGGAAAGTTACGGGATCCGGTTACCAATCTGGAAGCGAAAGGAATGTAAGAGTCAAAGCCAATGCGGACATCAGGGCACTATCTGACAGCACACCTTTTTACATTCTTCTGAGTGCATTCCTTGTCTTACGGATGTTTCATCAATGCTGGCTGTTATTAAGCACGACATAGTGCATATAATTGACACTAAAGGGCCACCGGTGTTTGCTAAGCCAAGGAGGTTGCCACCACATAAGCTTAAAATCGCAAAAGAGAAGTTCCAATTTATGGTCAGCGTGGGTATCTGTCGACCCTCAAGTAGTAGTTGGGCCAGTCCTTTACATATGGTACCCAAACCTAATGGGGACTGGCATCCATGTGGTAACTACCGTGCCTTAAATTCCACACATACAAGATTGTATGCAGGTGTTGCATGGGAAGTTCGTTTTTTCAACGATAGACTTGGCAAGGGCATACCACCAGATCCTGGGACCACCTGAAGACGCGAGAAAAACTGCGGTTACCACTCCGTTCGGTTTATTTGAATATTTATTTATGCCCTTCAGATTGGCAAATGCAGCATCCACGTTTGAGAGATTTATTCATAAGGTGACGCAGGGCTTTGATTTTTGCATTCCATATTTTGACGATGTTTTAGTCGCCTCCACTAGCGAAGAGGAGCATTTGTGCCATTTAAAAGCTATGTTTGAACGTTTTGCTGAATTTGGCATTAGAATTAATCTCTCTAAATGTGTTTTCGGGAAAGCTAGTGTTAAGTTTTTAGGGCATAACATTTCTGCCGAAGGTATTCGCGCACTTAAAGAGAAAGTCCAAGCGATTATCGATTTTCCGCTTCCCCAAACAATCAAAGAATAGCATCGATACCTAGCGATGACAAATTTTTATCATCGTTTTATACCAAAGGTTGCAAACACGCAGGGTATCTTAAACAAATACTTGCAGGGGGCAAAGAAGAATGACAACCACCAAATAGAATGGTCTGAAAAGGCCAAAAGTGCATTCCTAAAAAGTAAAGAACTTGCACAGGCTACTGCTTTAGCATATTTCGTACCTGATTCTCCCTTCTCGGTTATAGTTGATGCATCTGACCAAGCCATGGGAGAGGCACTCCAGCAGCTAAAAGACAGTGCATGGCAGCCGCTGGCTTTTTATTCAAAGTCACTATTGCCAGCCCAACAAAAATACAGCGCAGTTGATCGCAAACTGTTAGCAATATACTCTGCTGTAAAGTATTTTCGTCACATGCTGGAAGGTGGGCCATTTACTGTCTTCACAGACCACAAACTCTTAATATTTGCTTTCTGGCAGAAAGCAGACAAGTGCTCGTCGAGACAGACTCATCACTTAGACTTTATAAGTCAATTCTCTACGGACATTAAACATATTAGTGGCATGGAGAATGTGGTAGCTGATGCCCTATCGCGGGTGAACATCTCAGTGTGTAAAGAGTCCGTTATTGACTTTGTGGAAATGGCCTCTTTGCAAGAAGCGGATACAGAGCTGCAAGAAATTCTAAAGAACCCTGCACCTACTCTCGAATTGAAACGAATGGTGGTAGGGGATCCAAGTGGCACGGTTTTGCAGTGCAATATTTCTACTGGTCGCATTAGACCATTTGATCCCGAATCGTTGCGCAAACAAATATTTCATCACTTACATAATTTATCATATCCTTGTGCCAAAGCAACAAAGTGAATGATATCTGAACGTTACGTCTGGCATTCAATGAAAAAAGATATAATCGCATGGGTCTGATTTTACATCCCTTGCCAGAAACGTAAAGTTCACAGACATACCAGGAGTCCAACTGGCACGTTTGAAAAACCAGCAACAAGGTTCCAGCATATACACATAGACTTAATCTGTCCACTTGTTAGGACAAAATTCAAAGTTAAATAAATTCCTGCCCCTTATAAAGACCTCCTGAAATATTTGCTTACCTTTTTTTCCTTTATTAGTGTGGTTTATCATGAAAATATTTGTGTATCTAGCAGTGGCAACAGTGGTTTTTCTCTGTTTTCTTTGATGTACCGGATCTGGCAACAGATCTGAGATGTTATTCCCTGTGCTGTGTATGTACCAACATGTGAAGTGTAATAAAGGTATTCTATGTTAATCCGCCCCTCAGGGGGAAGACCTTCTTTAGGTTTTCATGGGTGTCGCAATCCCGGGGCCCCAGCGATCCTTCACTCCTCTTTTGTTTACCCTCCTCTCTACTTTGCTTTCTCCTTCGCTTTCTCCCTCAGTGTAGTTTCCTCCTTGGAGGTGAGGGCTCCCCTTTAGAAGCTGCGGTCGCTCTGTGCTGTCAGCTTCTACTGGCGGTTAAACTGCCCACGTGTTTGCCGTGCGTGGAGACCCGTGTCCCCGGAAATGGGGATCCTGGTAATTGAGGGGTACTTTCTCCAACACATTGCTTTGGCCTCGGCTTCGGGTAAACGGGAGGTGCACAGCGTTCCCCTGTGCATCAACCGGCTGGTGGTACTGATTTCGGTCAACTGCTAGGGATCAAGCAAACGAACATCTACTGGGCACGTCGTTAAGGGTGGACGCTGCCTAAGGGATGTACTGTGCGCGTATAGACCCGGCTAGCACTGGTGCACGCTTGTGCATCCCCTTGTTGGGCTCCGTGGTGGGTGGTGCGGTCGGGTCCGAAACTCCCAATCCCCAACATGGATACGACATTTTCTTTGTCAAACGTCAATGCTCCGAACTCTCTTACTCAGGGAGGTATTAATGCAAAATTTTTTCTAGTGAAATGTCAGGAAGGAAACTTCAGCCAAGCATCTCCTTTCCTAATACATAAGTCCATAACTGCTAACGTTGGAGAAGTAGCAAAAATTAAAAAAAATCGATCAGGAGACCTCTTAGTGGAAGTAACCAATAGCACACAGGCAAACAACATTATGAAATTAAAAACTATCGGCCTAAAATCTGTCACTGTCTCACCCCATACCACACTTAACTCATCCAGAGGCGTCATATCAGAACCTGACCTCTTACACTGTTCTGAGGCAGAAATCCTAGAAAATCTGAAATCTCAAAATGTTAGTGCAGTTCGCAGAATTACTATAAAACGCAATAACCAAATAATAGACACCAAACACATAATCTTGACTTTTCAATCTCCTAATCTCCCATCCCATATAAAAGCAGGCTACCTTTCATGCCCTGTCAGAACATACATACCCAATCCAACCCGTTGTTTTCAATGCCAAAAGTTCGGTCACACAAAAACCTCCTGCCGTGGTTCCCCAGTATGTGCCCGTTGTGGTACGTCTGGCCACGACAGTGATACTTGCTCTGCCCCACCTAAATGTATTAACTGTAAACAGGATCATCCTTCTTACTCTCGTTCATGTCCAAAATGGACCTATGAAAAAGAAATACAGTCCTTGCGTGCCACACAAGGACTTTCCTACCCGGAAGCGCGAAAAATAATAGCCTCCCGCACTCCTAAACCTGGTCAATCCTATGCTACAGCAGTAAAAACTGTTCAATCAATTGCTATCCAAACCGATCCACTGAAATCCATACCTGTCTCTCCATCTACTTCTAATCAAAATGCAAAAAAGTCAAACTCTACTCAAAAAACTTCTTTCATTTCTCCTAAAAAGACCACACCCAATGGCCCAAAGCAACACCTCCACCCAGAATAAACCATCAATTAAAAAAAGTGCAGCTTACAGGTCAAAATACAATAAAGCTAGACTAAAACGCATCCTTCCACAACGACCCATTGATGACGCAATATTAAACTTGGATCCTTCTGAATCCGACATCTCTGACAATATTATGGATGATGACAACATACCCAGTACCCCACTTAAACCAACGGGGATTCAGAGCAAGATGGCCATCATTCCTAACATCACTTGATGATGGCTCTGCTGCTTTCATGGAACTGCCACGGTTTTTCAAATAAAGTTGATGACCTTAAAACTCTCATTTATGATCATAATCCCGCTTGTTTGGCCCTTCAGGAAACGTATCTCAAAACTAATAAACAAACACGCATTCACAACTACAACATCCTGAGAAAAGACTATGAGCTTGGGGAAAGGGCTTCCGGTGGTGTTGCCCTTTTAATAAATAATCAATATCCCCATCATATACTTAATCTCGTTACAAATATGCAGGCTGTCGCCATTAGAATCCACCTCAAATACCCTCACGAGCCACCTCTCAACCTCACTCATCAAAAGCTGTCATTGAATACATACTTTCGCATACTCTCTCATTCCTAACATCCTTTAAAGGACTCTTTTATAGATACCCATCTGGACAGATTTTACAATCATCGCCCTTCATGTACCCCTCCCTTTGGACTCCGGATCCGTAGGAGCCTAGTCGGTACCCAGTTGCAGGATGCCAATATCTGCAATAGTCTCTTCTTGTTCTCCTAATGAAATCCCACCCTGGACCGAAATGCAAATCCCATACCTTCAGCCCTATGAAGGCTTCATCAAACAGGATACTGACCCCAAAATATACCAACAGTTGTTCTTAGATCATAGAAATAAATATGAAAGTTATGAAGACCTCTACACAGATGGATCTAAAACCAGTAATCACGTTGGCTTTGCCTTCGTGAATAATAATTATTCTTGCAGCTACACTCTCCCTCCGTTTTGCTGTGTCTTTACAGCCGAATTACTGGCCATTTATGAAAGCCTTCTGTACATCTCCAGAAAAAACACTAAAGAATTATATAATCTATTCTGACTCCCTCAGTGTTCTGGAAAATCTGAAATCTGACTCCCTTACCCACAACTATATCATTAAAGTATTACGTCTGTACAAACAGCTTATAAATCGTGGGTACAGTATTCTCCTCTGCTGGGTACCCAGTCATATTGGGATCGCTGGCAACGAGAAAGCAGACACACTTGCCAAGCTCGCGACCCTCCCGTACAGCGGCAACCTATTCTATAACGACATTAAGTGTAGCATCTCTAGCATTATAGATGGTATCTGGATCGATAAATAGGACAGTGAAACTGGGAACAAACTTCATTCTATACGCCCAGCTCTCACGCATTGGCCTTCTCACCCGTATCGCAGACTGGATGTCGTCTTGACACGCCTCCGCATTGGTCATACGAGGCTTACACATAAGCACCTACTCCTGGGTGAATCTGCCCCGGAGTGCCACCATTGCCATACCAACCTTACCATTAGTCATGTTTTAACTTCATGCACCGCTTTTAATAATTTTTACACAATATTTTTTAACTGTTCTCATCCTAAACTTGACGATATATTGGGTGAAACCCCGCACCGTAACTTGTTTGCATTTCTTCGACGTATCAATATTCTTTACTCAGTGTAAAGTGTACACTTTTCTCTGACTGGTATCTGGATGGGAGCCCCCATCCAGACGCCCTTTTTACCTTGTCCATTTTACCTCCTTTTAACCTCTCTACAGTTCGCTTTTACTGATTTTAGACCTCAAAGATTTTAGCTTTACATGTTTTACGCAACACGTTTTTACTTGAAAACTTTGTTTTACTATATATACACATAGTCTGGCGCAGTTTGTCCTTTCTGGACCTTGTGCCATTAAACCCCACCCAACCAACCAACCAACCAACCACCTCAAATACCTTACTACCATCTGCAATATTTACCTTCCACCAAACGAAACAATTACCCAAACCCAGCTCAATAACTTGGTCCAGCAACTTCCTCCCCCTTTCATAATCCTAGGGGACATGAATGCCCATAGTCCTTTGTGGGGAAGTAAAGATACTAACAATAGAGGACAACAGATTGAACAATTAATAACAGATTCTTCCTTATGCATTATGAATAATGGCGACAACACTTACTTCCACTATCCAACTAAATCCTTCCATGCCATAGATATTGCAATATGCTCTCCCTCCATTCTGCCGCTGTACAACTTCTCTGTTTCTGGTGACCTACACAATAGTGATCATTTTCCGATAATACTTTCACCTACATATCAAATTCCTAGCTGTAACTTGTTCATCTCCCGCTACATACATGATAAAGCAGATTGGGAAACCTTCTCTAAGCTGTCTGCCATATCACCTGAAGACATTGAAGGCACTATTGACGAAGCTGTGGAAAAAATTACTCATATCATTATCAAAGCTGCTGATGCAGCAATTCCAAAGTGTAGCAACTCTCTACGAAAAAACAAAAAACCGTGGTGGAATGAAACCTGCACTAAAGCAAAAAAGCAGCAGAAGAAAGCCTGGAGCATTTTCCGGCGGTACCCTACCACCGAAAACCTCCTTATTTTTAAGAAAGCAAAAGCCTATGCGAGGAAAATAAGGCGGCAGAGTCAAAGACAATCCTGGATGCAATATGTCTCCAGCATAACAACCTCAACTTCTAGTAAGGAGCTATGGATGAAAACTAAAAGAGCCATGGGAATCTATAATAACTCTCCAATATCCTGTCTGTCCATTAATAACAATATAATATCTGATACAAAAGAAATAGCAAATATTATCGGTCATACTCTGGCCTCTATCTCTTGCAGTACCTCCTTCTCAAACCCCTTTCTTTCATATAAGCAAAGATGTGAACGGCAAAAAATAAATTTCAAAACCTCCTCACACCTCTCCTACAATAGCGAATTTAACTTCAATGAAATCACCAAATACTTAAGAGAGTCATCAAACACCTCTCCTGGTCCTGATGGTATAACTTATGAAATGCTGAAACACTTATCCCATGACTCCCTACTTCACCTCTTACAATTATACAATAGAATCTGGAACGAACAAACCTTTCCCTCTGCCTGGAGCAATGCAATAGTTATTCCCTTCCCAAAACCTGGGAAAGATACCTCTAACCCTAGTAACTACCGTCCCATAGCCCTTACTAGTTGTCTGTGTAAATTAATAGAAAAAATGGTTAATACCCGCCTTGTTTACATTCTAGAAACTGGGGACCATATACATCCCTTTCAGAGTGGCTTCCGCAAAGGCAGGTCCACAATTGATAATATTTTAAACTTAGAGACGCAAATTCGTAATGCCTTCCTTAGGAAGAATCACTTAGTATCAGTGTTCTTCGACATCGAAAAGGCATATGACCGAACGTGGAGATACGGTATCCTTCAAGACCTCTATAATATAGGCCTTCGAGGCAACCTACCAATTTTCATAAAAAACTTTTTATCACTAAGAAACTTCCGTGTCCGGGTCAACAACACTCTGTCTGATAACTTCACACAAGAAGAGGGTGTTCCACAGGGCTCCGTCCTTAGCGTCACCCTCTTCTCTATAAAAATCAATAATATTCTTAACCAATTGCCTCCAACCGTCAATGGTAGCCTATATGTAGATGATCTTCAAATCTCCTGCCAGGGTAAAGATATGCGCCTCATCGAACGGCAGCTTCAAAATTCGATTAACCGTATCCTAAAATGGTGTAACACAAATGGCTTTACCATTTCTGCTGAAAAAACAATCTGTACCCATTTTTGCCGGAAGCGTGGGATACATCCGGATCCAGAACTTCACCTGGGTCACAGTAATATTGTTCTCAAGGATTCTGCTAAATTTTTAGGAATAACTCTTGACAGAAAACTTACTTTTGCCAAACATGTTTCTGACATCCGCAGTAAATGCGAGAAAAAACTTAACTTGTTAAAGGTTTTAACTAACACCTCTTGGGGAGCAGACCGCAACGCTCTCCTGCGTATCTACCGTGCCGTCATCCGCTCCAAAATGGACTACGCATGCGGTATTTATGGATCGGCTTCTAGATCAGTATTAAAAAAACTTGACACGGTGCATCATACTGCACTACGCATTTGCTCTGGTGCTTTTAGAACTTCACCTTTACATAGTCTTTACGTCACTTGCCACGAGCCATCTCTCACCCTCACCCGTCATCAGCTATCATTAAATACTTATTTCCGTATTCTTTCTCATCCCTCACACCCATTAAAGAACTCTTTCATAGATACTCATCTAGACCGCTTTTATGCGAATCGTCCCATATGTACTCCTCCCTTTGGACTAAGGATTCGTAGGAGTCTTGTCGGTACCCAACTGGAGGATGTAAATGTCTCTGCATGCTCTTTTCATGATATCCCACCATGGAACATATTGCAGATATCTTACCTACAACCTTTCAAGGGCTTTGCAAAACAGGATACAGATCCTAAAATCTACCAACAGTTGTTCTCTGACCACAACAACAAATATGAACAATATGAAAAACTATACACTGATGGATCCAAAAGTGGAAATCACGTCGGTTTTGCCTTCGTGGCTCATAATCATACCTGTAGCTATACTCTACCTCATTTTTGCTCCATCTTTACTGCCGAATTACTTGCCATATATGAAAGCCTCCTGTATATCTCCAGAATGAACACAAAGAAATTTATCATATACTCAGACTCTCTTAGTGTCCTTGAAAATCTGAAATCCGGCTCATTAACACATTCCTATATCATCAGGGTTTTACAGAAGCATGAACAACTTATAAACCGTGGGTACAACATCCTCCTCTGTTGGGTACCGAGCCATACGGGGATCGCTGGGAACGAGAAGGCAGACACACTTGCCAGACATGCAACCCGCCCATACATTGGCAATCTACCCTATAGCGACATAAAGTCTTGCATCTGTCGCATAGTAAAAGGCATCTGGACGGATAATTGGGGCAATCAAACCGGAAACAAACTTCATTCTATTCACCCAGCTCTCGCATATTGGTCACCGCACCCCTATCGAAGACTAGATGTCATTTTGACACGTCTCCGCATAGGCCACACCAGGCTTACACATAAGCACTTACTCCTGGGTGAACCAGCTCCGGAGTGCCCCCATTGTCATACATATCTCACCATTCGTCATCTTTTAACCTCATGCACTGCTTTTAATGATTTTTACAAAAAACTTTTTAACTGCTCTTATCCCAAACTTGACGACATATTGGGTGAAACCCCACACCGTAACTTGTTTGCCTTTCTCCGACGCACAAACATTTTTCATTCTGTATGAAATGTACACTTTTGTCTGACTGGTATCTGGATGGGAGCCCCCATCGAGATGCCCCTGACTTATTTTTATCTACTTTTTACCTTTCTACATTTGCTTCTATCGTTTTAGAACTCATGGTTTTTAGCTTTACCTGTTTTATGCAACACCTTTTTACTTGAAAACCCTATTCTACAAATATATACACATAGTCTGGCGCAGTATGTCCTTTTTGGACCTTGTGCCATTAAACACCAACCAACCAACCAACAACCATCTATGTTAATGCAGTGTAATTACTTGTTTAATTAAGATCGGACATTCCAAAAATTGCGACGAGTATGTGGTTTTAAAAGTATAGTTATTATTTTCGGAAAAAGTTCCGATAATTTTTAATTTTGAAAGTTTTCATGCAACTTGTGCTGTTTGTGTAAAGCATGCCGGACCAAGCCAACATGACAGTGGTAACCACAGGAGTGGTATCAAATATTAGCCAATTTAATGTCAACGATGACTGGGATATTTTTATTGAGAGACTTGAGCAGTATTTTCTAGCAAATAGAGAAGAGGCTTGCAAAGTGCCAGTGCTACTAACGATGATTAATGAAGCATTTTATAAGATTCTCCGGAATTTGTGTAACCCCTCTATTCCATCCCAGAAGAGTTCTGATGATTTGAAAGTGTTGCTGACTCAGCAGTTTAAACCGGCTACATCTGTTTACCGAAAGAGAATCATCTTCGATTCATTAAGACAGTCCCAAGAGACGGTACGGGAGTGGTACGTGAAAGTGAAGACGCTAGCTGCGGAGTGCGACTTTGGTTCTGGCCTCGAAGAGCGGGTAAAGGACAAATTCGTCACCAGAATGCGACCTGGGTATATCCTGGACCATCTTTGTGAAGAGAAGCTGACGACGACTCTATCTACTTTGCTCGAAATCGCTCAAAGCAAGAGGTGCTACTACAAGAAGCAAGGCGATCGAAATTAATAAAGTAAATTTTAAAACGAAACCTTCGAAAGAGAAGGTGCTACAATCTACAAGTAAAAAGCGCACGAAAGTAAATCATCAAAAAGATGATATATTAAAGTGTTATCACTGCGGTAAAGGTAATCACGATTTTCAAAAATGTAAATACAAAGATTTCAAGTGTAATTCTTGTAACAGAAAGGGTCATTTAGCAAAGGTATGTAAATCAAAAGTGAATGTGAATTCTGTTGATGATGAAAGTGTAATGGATCAGTATGTTGATATGTATAGTATTGATATTTCTTGTGTTAACCCATTATTTTTAAATGTTAAGTTAAATGTTAAAGTTGTTAAAATAGAAGTAGACACAGGTGCTGGTGTCTCTTGTATTCCCTTATCATTTTATAAGAGAAATTTGAAAGATCTTGAGTTAAAACAAACAAATCTCAAGTTAAAGTCTTATGGAGGTCAAATTATTACTCCGGCAGGACAAATTGATATTTTGATGGAAATTAATGGTGTTTCAAAACCAGTTAATGTAATTGTTGTAAAAGAATCTGAAAAATTGTTATTGGGGAGAAATGTTTTACATGATTTTGGATTAAACATTGTTATTGGTAATACTAATGTAAACCAGGTTTCAGTGGGAGAAGATAAGTTAGGGTTACAATCATTGCTATCAAAATATTCTGAATTGTTTAAAGATGAGTTGGGTACTTATAAGGGAGAAAAAGTTCATTTAGAGTTAGAAAGCAATGTTAAACCTATATTTCATAAACCACGAGCTATTCCTTTTGCTTTTAGGGAAAAGGTTAAGTTAGAATTGGATAATTTGGAAAAAAAGGGAGTAATAACCAAGGTAGATAATTCTCAGTGGGGTACACCCTAGTTCCCGTAATGAAGCCTAATGGCAAAGATATTAGAGTTTGTGCAAATTATAAAATCACTGTGAATAAATATTTGAAAGATGATAATCATCCTTTACCAAGAATAGAAGACCTCTTTGCAGCTTTACGTGGGGGGGCAAAGTTTTAGTTAATTAGATTTATCTAATGCTTATAATCAGCTAGTTTTAGATGATGAAACTAAAGAATTATTATCATGGAGCACACCCTATGGTATTTCTGTGTTAACCGTTTACCATTTGGTACTAAACCAGCTTGTTCAATTTTTCAGAGGATAATTGAGAGAACTTTACAAGGAGTTGGGGGTACTGTAAATTTACTAGATGATATTTTATTCACTGGTAGTAATGAACAGGAACATTTAAAGAATTTAGAAGCAGTTTTAAGTAAATTGCAGAATGCAGGGTTTCGTAGTTAATCTAAAAAAAATGTGAATTTTTCAAAGACAGTGTCAAATATTTAGGACACATTATTAGTAAAAATGGGTTGCAAAAAGATAATACTAAGGTTAAAGCAATGTTAGAGTTCCCATGCCCACGTAATGTTAACGAAGTTAGAATATTTGCTGGTATGATTAATTACTATTCAAAATTTATTCCAGACTTGTCACCTAAAATGAAACCTCTATATGATTTATTGCAAAAGGGTACTGATTTTAAATGGTCTAGCAAATGTCAACAAGCTTTTGATTATGCAAGGAAAGAAGTGGCTTCAGACAGAGTCTTGGCTCACTTTGACAGATCTAAGCCTTTGAGGTTATCGTGTGATGCTAGTCAAAATGGAATTGGGGCAGTGTTAGATAATCGCATGTGTTAGAAGATAAATCTGAGAGACCTATTTGTTTTGTTTCTAGAGTATATACTCCAGCAGAACAAAATTATTCAATGATACAGAAGGAAGCTTTAGCAATTTATTGGGCATGCCAAAAGCTGTATCAGTTCGTGATAGGAACCAAATTTGAATTAGTTAGTGATCATAAACCTTTATTAGTTTTGTTTGGAGAAAATCGCAGCTTACCACCTATGGTGGCAGGGCGTCTCATACGGTGGTCATTATTTTTATCTGGCTTTAATTATCACTTACGACACATAAAAGGGAAATCAAACATACAGGCTGATGCCTTATCCAGATGCCCTGTACCTGGAACCCAGTTACCCGAAACAAGAAAAGAACTATGTCCATTTCATTGAAACTCAAGCCCCTATTGATTTATTTAAGATTAGATCAGTGTCGGGAACCTTTGACAGTTCCCTGCAGAGTTGGCAGTATCATTGCAGAGTCTATATAAATTGGACTTCCATTAAAACCAAAATTCTTTATTTACAGAAGACAAGCATAATCTCAGCTTCTTGCTGAATACACAAAATTGTATTATAATTACAAATTCAAAATCATAAACTTTAACATGCTTGTAAAGCAGATGTGATTCCATACATCATCACCTTAGCTCGAGAGAAGAAACGCTTATATACATAATTTTAAAGCGGATACCCAACAGTTAAGCAACTTGGTTATGCATTCACTTAAGGAATGAACATTAAACAAATGTCTTACAGGTGGATTTTCCTATCCGTTGCTAGAGACTGTTGCTAAGTATTGCTTTTCGCAAATACTCAGAAGTGTTGGGCAAATTTCGTATATTAAGGCAATCAGTCTCCCCGAGCCGCTCTTTGTTACTCCCAGGCGTAAACACGCCGAATAGAGTCTAGGAGGAAAAGTGGGAAACCAGTTAGCTTTTATATGAATGCGTAACAATCAGAAACAAGGAGGGATCCAATTTTAGGGAAATTATTTAATTATATTACATATGGGTTTCCACCCAAAGTTACTGATGGAGAAATAAAAAAATATTTTAGTCGTAAAGAGGAATTAAGTGTAGATCAGGGGGTAATAATGTGGGGATATCGTGTTGTCATCCCACAAAAGTATAGAAAACAACTGTTGACAGAGCTTCATAGTAACCACGAAGGAATAGTAAAAATGAAAGGAAATGCTAGGACTTATTTTTGGTGGCCTGGTTTAGATTCTGACATCGAAGATTTCGGGAATAGTTGCACTATTTGCTCTGAAGCTAGGCCTGAACCTAAGAAATGTAAAATTATTTCAGGAAGCAATGCTAGCTACCCCTTCGAAAGAATTCATGCAGATTTTTTGGGACCTATAAAAGGGAAAATGATTTTAGTTATCGTAGGCGTCTATGGGCCGTTGTGGAAGGATGCGTTTAAGTCTAGCTTTGTTGTATTTTGTCTTGTAAGCTGAACTTTTTTTGATTAAAGGTCTATTTTGAGTGGAGAGGTTGCTTTGAGGCTTCTTATTGGGTGTGCTTTTTTGTGTGGCTATTGAGGCATTAGTTTGAGTAGTTGACTGTTTAGCTTTTGGAAGGAAGTAGATGAAGAGACAGGTTTGGATTTGGGTGGGTCAGTTTGGGATAGCAATTGATGCAACAGCTTTCACTGTTGCAGCATAAGATTGACCAGGTTTAGGGGTGCGAGAGGCTATTATTTTACGTGCTTCTGGGTAAGACAATCCTTGTGTGGCACGCAAGAACTGGATTTCTTTTTCATAAGACCATTTAGGACAGGAACGGGAATATGAGGGGTGGTCTTGTTTGCAGTTAACGCATTTAGGAGAGCCAGAACAGGTGTCATTGTCGTGGCCAGAGATACCGCAGCGGGCACATACTGGGGAACCACGACAGGAAGGTTTTGTATGGCCAAACTTTTGGCACTGAAAACAACGGGTAGGATTAGGTATGTACGTTCTGATGGGACATGAAAGGTAACCTGCTTTGATATGATATGGAATCGTAGGAGATTAAAAGGTCAAGATTATGTGTTTTGTGTCTATTATTTGGTTATTGCGTTTTATAGTGATTCTGCGAACTGTACTAACATTTTGGGATTTCAGATTTTCCAGAATTTCAGCCTCTGAACAGTGTAACAGGTCAGGTTCTGATATGACGCCTCTTGATGAGTTAAGTGTATTATGGGGGTGAGACAGTGACAGATTTTAGGCCAATTGTTTTTAATTTCATAATATTGTTTGCCTGTTTGCTATTGTTTACTTCCACTAAGAGGTCTCCTGAGCGTATTTTTTTTATTTTAGCAACTTCTCCGACATGATCAGTTATGCACTTATGGATTAGGAAAGGGGATGTTTGGCTAAAGTTACCATCCTGACATTTCACGAGAAAAAATTTTAAATTACCATCTCCTTGAGTAGGAGGTTTCGGAACGTTGACATGAGACAAAGATAACGTCGAATCCATATTGGGGATTGGAAATTAGGACCCGACCGCACCACCCACCACGGAGCCCAGCAAGGGGATGCACATTCGTGCACCAGTGCTAGTCGGGTCTATACGCGCACAGTACATCCCTTAGGCAGCATCCACCCTTAACGACGTGCCCAGTAGATGTCCGTTTGCTTGATCCCTAGCAGTTGACCGAAATCAGTACCACCAGCCGATTGATACACAGGGGAACGCTGTGTACCTCCCGTTTACCCGAAGCCGAGGCCAAAGCAATGTGTTGGAGAATAAACCCCTCAATTACCAGGATACCCATTTCCGGGGACACGGGTCACCACGCACGCCAAACACGTGGGTAGCTTTCTGCCAATAGAAGCTGACGGCACAGGGCGGCCGCAGCTTCTAAAGGGGGCCCTCACCTCTACAGAGGAAACTACACTGAGGGGGAAAAGGAAGGAGACAGCTAAGAGGAGAGGAGGGTAGAACAAAGAAAAGCGAAAGATCGCTGGGGCCCCGGGATTGCGACACCTGTAAAGACCTAAAGTAGGTCTTCCCCCTGAGGGGGGATGATCTGAAATTGCAGTTCCATTAGACCAGGGTTTCATGTGGTCAGCTGAAATGGAAGTTGCTTCAGGTCCTTCACGAGAGCCTACTTTTGCTACATTGTAGCAGTTATGTGGTTTTATTTTTATGACTTTGTACGGTCCTAAGAACTTGGGTCGTAGTTTCAGACCTCTTCCAAATTGGGTTCTTTGGATTGCTACCAAGTTGTTGACTTTATAGACAGGAGCGGTTTTGCGACGTCAATTGTATTGCTGTCGATTTTCTTCTTGTATTTTTAATATATTTTTCTTGGCTTCTTCACGTACATTTCCTTTCTCCGGGATTGTCGATCTCAGAAATTCTTCAAGGATTTTCTTGATACGTTGGTCTTCTTTTTGTTTCATTTTTATGCCTATCATCAATTCAAATGGAGTGAATTTGGTGGATCGACTGACTGTACTGTTGATGATTCGTTGGACATCTGGGACAAACTTGTACCATTTTGTAGGATCTTCAATCGACAATTTTGAAGGAACTTGGATGAGAATTTCATGCATTCGTTCAATCTGGCCATTGCCTCTTGGCACTCCTGTTGTGATTGATATGTACTGAATTTCTTTATCTTGACAGTAATCGGCAAAGTCCTTTGATGTGAAGGCAGATCACTTCTCGGAAATAATTTTTTATTGATTTCCGAAACAGATTGTTGGGACTTGAGTTTCGTTGCAGCCTCTGCCATAGATGTGGTCTTCACTGGATAGAACCAGTTGAATTTTGTGAAACCATCTACCACTGTAAAAATATGTTGGTATTTCTTGTTTGTGGATGGTAGAGGACATGTAAAATCAATGTGGTATGTGCTTAGTGGAATATTGTCCTTTGGGATCGGATAGAAAAGATCTTCTGCTTTGCCTCACTTTTTATTACAGAGGATGCACTCCACACAGTTCATTATAACTTGCTCTATTTTTTTTTAGCATTTTTGAGATATGGGAATCTCCTTTCAAGAGATCTTCAGTTTTCTGTTCAGCAAAGTGTCCTTTGTTTATGGATGCCTCAAATAATCTCTAACTCCATTACTTCCAGCACAACGATGAGTTCTCTACCATTATCTTGCAGATAGAATGCGCGTCTCATTTGTTGATTTGGTCTGAGGATGACTTCATATTCGAACTCTTCAAGTAGTAGAGCCCATTTGGCTATCTTCGGCAATAAGTCTTTCTTCTGCATTGTTTTCTGGAAGCATTACAGTCAGTGACTATTTTAATTTTCGTCCTTAAGAGGTAACTTCGAAATTTTTTAAGAGCTTCGATGATCAGAAGCACTTTGAGCTCATAGCTTGACAATTTTTCTTGTTGTGGTGATGTTTTTTTACTCATATAATGGATTGGGTGGAACTGCCCATCATCTGTGCGTTGAAGCAACACTGCACCAAACCAATGACTACTAGCATCCGTGTGTAGTTCCAAAGGTTTTCCTTGCTGGAAGATGCGAAGAACGGAACTTAGGGTCAAAAGTTCTTTAAGATGGTCAAAAACCGGTTTTTGCATTGACCCAAATTGAAATTCTACACTAGTACGAAGCATATCGCTAAGTGGTTTTGCTATTTTGGAATAACCAGGTACAAATTACCTGAAGTACTATGTGAGACCAAGAAAGTGTTCCAGTTGCTTGACATTCTTAGGTCGAGGGAAGTTTTGAACTGCAGTTCTCTTATTTGGAGATGGACGAATGGTACCTTCTTCCAAGGAACCAAGCAATCCTTCCATGCAACCAAGGAACTCAATTTTTTGTTTTAGGAATTGACACTTTTTAAAGTTGATTTCTAATCCGTATTCTGAAGCTAACTTTAAGACTCGTTTAAGTTTTTCTAAACCTTCTGTTACATCACAGGAAGATATGATGAAATCATCCATGTAAACTACGATTGTATTGTCCATTATCAATTCCCTGAATACCTGATGAATAAATCTTAAAAATACACTAGGGCTTGTGCTCAGACCAAACAGAGTTTTCTGGAATTCATATAACCCTGCATGACAAATGAACACTGTTGAGTTATGACAGAACTTTAATTAAAAAACACTTCACTAGATGGTAGGACTGCATTGTCCAAGACATTAATTTTATATCGATATTTTTTATATTGTGTAGTAGTTGATTTTAATCAAGCATTTTTTGTTGATATTTTTTGTTCTTCAGTGTCGCAATTCTTATATGATACGTAGCGGCTTCTAAATCAAGTATAATCTAGGTTGTAAATTCTATTGATATTTTCTGCTATCTCTTAGTCAAAGTATAGTGCAAATTTGTAATAAAACAAGATTTAAAGTGAGATGTTTGGAAGTTTATTATTCAAGTTGGAGTTTTTCCTCTAGTTCAAGAACAGAAGTATTCAAGGTTGGTTGGTTGGTTGGTTGATTTTTTTGGCACAAGGTCCAGAAAGGACATACTGCGCCAGACAAAAGCTTAAGCCATATACATAAGTGTTCGGGTAAAGGGTGTCATAAAAACCTAGTAGAAGCTAAAACGTAAAGGTGTAAAGTGAGACAAGTAAAATTCAAAAAGTGGCAAAGTAGATAAAAGAGGTAAAAAGACATCTGGATGGGGGCTCTCATCCAGATACCAGTCAGACAAAAGTGTACATTTCATACAGAATAAAAAATGTTTGTGCGTCGGAGAAGTTGGTTTGTGTTTAATGGCACAAGGTCCAAAAAGGACATACTGCGCCAGACAATGAGTTAAAACCATAAATGATGTATTCAGGTGAAAGGTGTCACGAAACTTAGTAAAAGCTAAAATGTAAAGACTAAATGGTGAAAAGTAAAATAAAGTAAAAAGTCGATAGTGTTGATGGTAGATAAAAAGTGTTAATGGAGGGTAAAAGTTGAAACAAAAGCATCTGGATGGGGCCTCCCATCCAGATACCAGTCAGACAAAATTGGACACTTCACATTGAATAAAACATTTTGGTACGTCTAAGAAATGCAAACAAATTTCGATGGGGGGTTTCACCCAAAATATCGTCCAGTTTGGGCAGAGAACAGTTAAAAAGTATTTGGTAAAAACTATTAAAAGCAGTGCAAGAGGTTAAGATATGGCAAATGGTGAGTTGTGTGCCACAATGAAGACACTCAGGAGGAGGTTCACCTAACAGTAGGTGTTTATGAGTTAGTCTGGTGTGACATATCCGCAAACATGTGAGAATAACATCCTGTTTGCGATAAGGTAAAGTGGACCATTGGGTAAGAGACGGGTGTATGCTGTGAAGTTTGTTGTCAATTTGGCTGTTCCAGTCGTTCATCCAGCAATTTTTTATCACATAAGAGGCAACAGCTCTTATGTCATTATAGGGAAGTGGACCTTGGTAAGGAAGGGTTGCACCTTTGGTTCTCCATGAGTTTACATAAGCAGCTAGTAAGGGCTATGGGACGATAGTTTTGGGGATTTGTTGTATCTTTTCCAGGTTTAGGGAAGGGTATGACTATTGCATTTCTCCACGAGGAAGGAAAAGTGTGTTCCTGCCAGATTCTATTATATAACTGTAAAAGGGTTAGCAAAGAGTCATGGGATAGATGTTTAAGCATCACATAGGCGATGCCATCAGGGCCAGGAGATGTATTCGAGGTTTGTCTTAAGCAGTGGATAAGTTCATTGATGGTAATTGAATTATTATATGAGAAGTGGGTTGAGGTTTTAAAATTTAAAGTATGTTTTTCGGATTGTTGTTTATAGGGAAGGAAACTATTTGAATAAGAAGGACTGCATGATGTGAGAGCAAGGGTTTGTCCAATGGTATTAGCTATTTCTTTTATATCTGAAATAATACGGTTATTCATAAAAAGGCAGGATACAGCATGGTTATTGTAGATTCCCATGGCTCTTTTGGTTTTTGTCCATAGCTCCTTACTGGTTGTGGAGGTAGAAATGCTGGAGACGTACTTGATCCAAGATTCTTTTTGAGAAAGACGCCTGATTCTGCAAGCATAAGCTTTTGCTTTTTTATAACAGATAAAGTTTTCGGTGGTGGGATACTGCCGAAAAAGGTTCCATGCCCTCTTTTGCTGCTTTTTGGCGAGGGTGCAATTTTGGTTCTACCATGGTTTTTTATATTTTCGGAGGCTGCTGCCCGATTTTGGGATACTTGCATCTGCTGCTTTTATGATAAGAGGTGATTTTATTGACAGCCTCATCAATAGTACCGCTGATAAGATCCTTAGAGATAGTAGAAAGTGATGTGAAGGTTTGCCAATCTGCTTCATCATACAAATAACGGGTGATGGTAAAATTTGGATGAGGACTCTGATACGTAGGAGAGAGGAGAATAGAAAAATGATCACTATTGTGTAGATCGCTGGAGACAGAAAAATTGTATAGAGGAAGCATTGGAGGAGAACAGATTGCGAGATCTATGGCATGGAAGGTTTTAGAAGGGTAATGAAAATGGGTATTGTCCCCATTATTCATAATGCAGAGAGAAAAATCAGTTATGAGATTTTCTATTTGTTGACCTCTATTGTTAGTTTCATTACTACCCCACCAAGGACTATGACCGTTGAAATCACCAAGAAGGATGAAAGGAGGTGGAAGTTGCAGGATAAGGTTATTGAGTAAAATGGTTTCATTTGGAGGTAGGTATATGCTGCATATTGTAGTGAGTTGTTTGAGGTGTATACGAGCAGCAATGTCTTGTAGACTTGTGCTGATGTTAAGTGATTGATGGGGGTAAGCATTGTTAATTAATAGGGCGACACCACCTGAGGCCCTATTGTTCAACTCATAGTCTTTTCGGAGTATGGTATATCTGGGAATAGTAGGATTTTGGTTGGATTTGAGAAAAGTTTCCTGTAAATCAAGACATGCGGGATTATGACTAAAATGCAGCATTTTGAGATCATCTTTTTTGTTGAGAAAACCGTGGCAGTTCCAAGAGAGCAACAATGCCATAATTAAGTGATGTTATTGGCATTGTGCATCATCTTAGTTGTAATCCCTGCAAAGATATCTGGAGGTTTAGTTTCTTCTTGCTCCATGGATTCTTCATCACTAATGTCGGATTCTGATGGGTCTAGGTTTAAAATGGAGTCATCAATGTGTGGTTGTGGATGTACTTTTTTCATGCTAGATTTATTGTATTTTAGTTTATAGGAAGCTGTTTTACTGAGCAGTGGCCTAACTTGGGTGGAACTATTGCGCGGTATCTTTTTCTTTGGAGGATTTTTCTGGGATATAGAGCAGGATTTGTTTTGTTTGGGTGCTGTTTGTTTACTGATGGAGGTATTGGTAAGGGAAGTATTTGTTGGTGGATCAGTCTGAGTAGCTATTGATTTGGTAGATTTTACTGCAGCAGCATAGGATAGGCCAGATTTTGGTGTGCGAGCTTCTATTATTTTACGAGCTTCAGGGTACGAAAGTCTTTGTGTGGCACGTATTGACTGGATTTCTTTTTCGAGGACCCACTTTGGGCATGATTTTGAATATGAGGGGTGGTCCTGTTTACAATTAACACATTTTGCTGGTGCACTGCAGGTGTCGCTGTCGTGGCCAGATGTACTGCAACGGGCACATGCAGGTTGGCCACGGCAGGAGGTTTTAGTATGGCCGAACTTTTGACACTGGAAGCAACGGATTGGATTTGATACGTAAGGTCTAACAGGGCATAATAAACAGCCGGCTTTTATATGGGATTGAATTGTGGGAGACTGGAAAGTTAAGACTATGTGTTTCGTGTTAATACGTTGGCTATTGCGATGAATAGAGAGTCGACGGACAGCGCATACGCTTTTGTCTCTCAGATTTTCTAGTATTTCAGCTTCAGAGCAGTGTAAAAGTTCGGGCTCTGATATGACTCCTCTGGATGTATTTAAGGATGTATGGGGTGACACTGTGACAGATTTTAGTCCAAAGTTCTTTATTTTCATTATTTTTGAGGCTTGTCTATTGTTTGATACTTCTACCAGGAGGTCTCCAGATCTTAATTTTTTTACTTTTTTAACTTCACCTACATTGGATGTGATACATTTGTGGATAAGGAATGGTGATATTTCATGGAAGTTACCTTCAACAATGTGAATGATGAAGAATCGAGCATTTGTATTAATGAATTGAGAATCCATGTTTTCGTTGTTTATTGATAGCAGAGTATTTGTGTCAGATGGTGGATTGGGAGAAGAAAATTTCGAAGCCATGTTGGAAAAAAGGTGTTCGGACCCGGCCGCACCACCCACCACGAAGCTCAACAAGGGGATGCTTATACTTGCACCAGTGCTAGCCAGGTCTATACGCACACAGTACATCCCTGTAAGCAGCGTCCACCCTTAACGACGTGCCCAGCAGAAGACCGATTGCTTGATCCCTAGCAGTTGAACAAGTCAGTACCACCAGCCGATTGATACACAGGGGAACGCTGTGTACCTCCCGTTTACCCGAAGCCGAGGCCAAAGTAATGTGTTGAGGTTGATCCCGTCCCAATGGAAATGCCATTCAGATGATTTCCCCTACGGGAACACCCCTCAATTACCAAGTTCCCCATTTCCGGGGCACAGGTCTCCACGTACGGCAAACACGTGGGTAGTTTTCCGCCAATAGAAGCTGACGGTACAGAGTGACCGCAGCTTCTAAGGGGGGCCCTCACCTCCAAAGAGAAAACTACACTCAGGGGGGAAAATTAAGGAGACAGCTAAAAGGAGAGGAGGGTAGAACAAAGAAGAGCAAAAGATCGCTGGGGCCGCGGGATTGCGACACCTGTAAAGACCTAGAGTAGGTCTTCCCCCTGAGGGGGTGCGTCGGAGAAAGGCAAACAAGTTACGGTGTGGGGTTTCACCCAATATGTCGTCAAGTTTGGGATAAGAACAGTTAAAAAGTTTTTTGTAAAAATCATTAAAAGCAGTGCATGAGGTTAAAAGATGACGAATGGTGAGATAAGTATGACAATGGGGGAACTCCGGAGCTGGTTCACCCAGGAGCAAGTGCTTATGGGTAAGTCTTGTGTGGCCTATGCAGAGACGTGTACAAATGACATCTAGTCTTCGATAGGGGTGCGATGACCAATATGCGAGAGCTGGGTGAATAGAATGAAGTTTGTTTCCGGTTTGATTGCCCCAATTATCCATCCAGATGCCTTTTACTATGCAACAGATGCAAGACTTGATGTCGCTATAGGATAGATTACCTATGTATGGGAGGGTTGCATGTCTGGCAAGTGCCTTCTCGTTCCCAGCGATCCCCATATGGCTGGGTTCCCAACAGAGGAGGATGTTGTACCCATGGTTTACAAGTTGTTCATACTTCTCTAAAACCCTGATGACATAGGAGTGTGTTAAGGAGCCGGATTTCAGATTTTCAAGGGCACTAAGAGAGTCTGAGTATATGATAAATTTCTTTGTATTCATTCTGGAGATATACAGGAGGCTTTCATATATGGCAAGTGATTCGGCAGTAAAGATGGAGTAAAAATGAGGTAGAGTATAGCTACAGGTATGATTATGAGCCACGAAGGCAAAACCGACGTGATTTCCACTTTTGGATACATCAGTGTACAGCTTTTCATATTGTTCATATTTGTTGTTGTGGTCAGAGAACAACTGTTGGTAGATTTTAGGATTAGTATCCTGTTTTGCAAAGCCTTGGAAAGGTTGTAGGTAAGATATCTGCAATATATTCTATGCTGGGATGTCATGAAAAGAGCATGTAGAGACATTTACATCCTCCAGTTGGGTACTGACAAGACTCCTACGAATCCTTAGTCCAAAGTGAGGAGTACATATGGGACGATTCGCATAAAAGCGGTCTAGATGAGTATCTATGGAAGAGTTCTTTAATGGATGTGAGGGATGAGAAAAAATACGGAAATAAGTATTTAATGATAGCTGATGACAGGTGAGGGTGAGAGATGGCTCATGGCAAGTGACGTAAAGACTATGTACAGGTGAAGTTCTAAAAGCACCAGAGCAAATGTGTAGTGCAGTATGATGCACCGTGTCAAGTTTTTTTAATGTTGATCTAGAAGCAGATCCATAAACACAGCATGCGTAGTCCATTTTGTAACGGATGACTGCACGGTAGATACGCAAGAGAGCATTGCGGTCTACTCCCCAAGAGGTGTTAGTTAAAACCTTTAACAAGTTAAGTTTTTTTTCGCATTTACTGCAGATGTCAGAAACATGTTTGGCAAAAGTAAGTTTTCTGTCAAGAGTTATTCCTAAAAATATATCAGAATCCTTGAGAACGATATTACTGTGACCCAGGTACAGTTCTGGATCCTGATGTATCCTATGCTTCCGGCAAAAATGGGTACAGATAGTTTTTTCAGCAGATATGGTAAAGCCATTTGTATTACACCATTTTAGGATCCGGTTAATCGAATTTTGAAGCTGCCGTTCGATGAGGCGCATATCTTTACCCTGGCAGGAGATTTGAAGATCATCTACATATAGGCTACCATTGACGGTTGGAGGCAATTGGTTAAGAATATTATTGATTTTTATAGAGAAGAGGGTGGCGCTAAGGACGGAGCCCTGTGGAACCCCCTCTTCTTGTGTGAAATTATCAGACAGAGTGTTGTTGACCTGGACTCGGAAGTTTCTGAGTGATAAAAAGTTTTTTATGAAAATTGGTAGGTTGCCTCGAAGGCCTATATTACAGAGGTCTTGAAGGATACCGTAGCTCCACATTCAGTCATATTCCTTTTTGATGTCGAAGAACACTGATACGAAGTGATTCTTCCTAAGGAAGGCATTACAAATTTGCGTCTCTAGTTGGTTGGTTGGTTGGTTTTTAGTGGCACAAGGTCCAGAAAGGACATACTGCGCCAGACATAATGTTAGAGCCATATAATTAGGTAGTCAGGTAAAAGGTACCATAAAAACTTAGTAAAAGCTAAACTGTAAAGGCTAAAAAAGTGAAAAGTAAAAACCAAAAGGTGTTGTTCAAAGTACCGTAAAAACCGGGAGAAGGGCCGCGGCTCATATAAAAAAAAAGGTAAAATTTTTTAGGGTGCGGCTCATCTGCCGATGCGGCCGATCTGATGTTATTAATCGGATAAAAGGACTGAAATCATCCGTTTAGAAACCGTCCGAAACCTAAACCGCAAATACTCCGACCAAAATAAGTTTCGATTGCCGCGCCGTCTGGTGGCTCAGAAATTTTGAGCTTATCAGCGTAAGAATGAACATACGGCAATTTGCTGGGAGTATTTACGGTATTGTAAACCAGTTATCTTTCTCCCCGATTGTGCGGCAAGTGACGCGTCCTCTAATAGGCTTGTATCTTCTGACGTCACTGGTTCTAGTTTCATCCGGCTGCCGCATGAACATCCACTTTACATTCATTGGTCGTAAAAGTCTTCTGTCACTACTGAATCATTTGCAAATGATAGGTTCCCGGTTGCATGTAGTGTTTAAAATGCGCATCCAGTTATGCATGGAATTGTTAATCTGATCATACCTGAATATGTTGTACTAGTAGTGTTGATAGCTTTGGGATAACTCCTTCTGGTTGCAACCAAATTTCTGGCCGCTTCACGTGCTTTTGACAGACTGGCGCTCTCTTAATATGGAGTTCACATGTAGTGTGATTGTTTCATTAAGGTTTTGTTTTATATCATTTACCCTGTTTAGTGAAAGTTTATTTTGTTAGTTTTTTATTTAAGTTTTTTATCAAGTTTGTTTATTTAATTTTTTAAATAATACGTTAATATGCCTCCAAAACGTCTGAAAAGCTATACTGCGGGTTTCAAACTCAAAGTAGTTGAAAGAGCCGAGGAAATCGGCAATCGGGCTGCTGCAAGAGAGTATGAAATCGACGAAAAATGCGTCAGACAGTGGATTAAAGATAAAAATAAATTAATTTGTATGCCGAAGGAAAAACGAGCGAATCGTACTGGTACTGTAATGTATCCGAAATTGGAGGAACTCTGTATTTGTATGAAAGCACAGCGGGATTCAGGATTGCCAGTATCCACTGTGAAAATTCGCTTCAAAGCGAAAACAATAGCGTCACAAATGAAATTGGAAAAATTTACCGGGAACCAATCGTGGTGCTGCAGATTTCTCAGACGCTATTACTTTCCGTTAGACTTTCCGTTGGACTTTCCGTTAGAAGTAAAACTACGGTTGGTCAATCCTTACCATCTGACTGGGAAGAAAAGAAGTCTGCCTTTTTACAATATGTAAGAAAGGTTATCGACGAAAAGAAATTTGATTTGGGACAAATTATTAACATGGACGAAGTTCCGTTGACGTTCGACTGTCCCCCAAACAGAACAGTGCACACGAAGGGTGAAAAAACTGTTAGCATAAATACCACTGGGCATGAAAAGACATCTTTTAAATGTGTTTTAGCATGTACTGCTAGTGGCGAAAAATTAAAACCGCGACTTATTTTTAAGCGAAAAACAATCCCCAAAGAAAATTTCTCGAACAACGTTGTTGTTCAAGTGAATGATAAAGGCTGGATGTGTAGTAGCATCATGATCGATTGGCTGGAAGAAGTGTGACGGAAAAGGCGTGGGGACTTTTTTTAAACCTCACGGTGTGCTCATTTTTGACTCTATGCGAGCACATCTCATGGATAGTGTTAAAAATGCTTGCAAAAAAACATCGGCCACATTAACCGTAATTCCAGGTGGGTTAACCAAGAAATTGCAGCCACTAGATCTTACGGTGAATAAATCGTTTAAAGCCAAGATGCGCTTAAACTGGGAAAATTGAATGATGAGTGGTCTTCATGAATACACCAAAAGTGGCAATATGAAACGTGCGAGCTACAGCGAAGTGTGTAAGTGGGTTGAAACTGCGTGGAATGCTGTGAAACCAGAGACGATTGTATCCGGTTTTAGGAAAGCTGGAATTGTTCCTGATGGTAGCAATTTGATGGATTCCGCCGATATGGCAGACAGTGATGATGCAACATCCGAACAAGGACTTCCCGACGAGTTTATGACTTTATTTAACTCTGATAGTAAGGATTCAGAATTTGACGGATTTGATGTTTAATTTTCATTTCAATAATTCAGAAATGTATATTATTCAAGTATAAATATTTAGCTACGTTCTTTTTTATGCTCTGATTTTATGTGTCTATTATCACTTCATATTTGCATTAGTTTTTAAGAATTTACGATGGTGCGGCCCATACGCCGGTGCTGCTCTTCTGTAAGTACATTTTTCATTTTTAAATTTTTTTATTGATGCGGCCCTTCTGCATGCGGCCCTTTTACATATTCGGCCCGGTGCGGCTTTTCTCCCGGTTTTTACGGTAGGTAAAAAGTGGAAAATAGACATCTAGATGGGGCTCCCATCCAGATACCAGTCAGACAGAGTTGGACACTTCACACAGAATGAAAAATATTGGTCCGTCTAAGAAAGGCAAACAGATTCCGATGTGGGGTTTCACCCAAAATTTCGTCAAGTTTGGGATGACAACTGTTAAAAAGTATTTGGTAAAAACTATTAAAAGCAGTGCACGAGGTTAAAAGATGACGAAAGGTGAGGTGAGTATGACAGTGAGGACATTCCGGAGCAGGATCGCCCAGGAGTAGGTACGTATGAGTGAGCCGTGTATGACCAATTCGGAGCCGTTTTAAGATGACATCTAGTCAGCGATAGGGATGAGACGACCTATGTGTGAGAGCTGGGTGGACAGAACGCAGTTTGTTTCCCGTTTTATTGTCCCAATTACTAACCCATATGCCTTTTACTATGCTGGAGATGCTAGACTTTATGTCACCGTAGGATAGATTGCCGGTGTACGGGAGGGTCGCATTCTTGGCTAGTGTGTCCGCTTTCTCGTTTCCACAGATGCCGATGTGGCTGGGTACCCAACAGAAGAGGACCTCCAGTTGGGTACCAACAAGACTCCTACGAGTCCTTAGCCTGAAAGGAAATGTACATATGGGACGGTTTGCATAAAGTCGGTCTAGATGAGTATCTGTAAAAGAATTCTTTAGTGGATGAGAGGGATGAGAAAGAATACGAAAGTATGTATTTAATGATATCTCATGTTGGGTGAGGGTGAGAGATGGCTCGTGGCAAGTGACGTAAAGACTATGTACAGGTGATATCCTAAAAGCACCAGAGCAAATGCATAGTGCAGTATGATGCACAGTGTCAAGTTTTTTTAACCCTTTGAGGCGCAACCCTTTCCCAATGCTGGAAAAAGGGCAGCCGTTGCCATCGCTCGACTTAACTACCAGCAAGATGGCGGACGATCGAAACGTTCATCGCATTGCACAGATCTAGAGACCTTTTTTTGACGACAGCTGGCTGTGCGCGAGCACCGCCAGCTGTCGTCAAAAAAGGGTCTCTAGATCTGTGCAACGCGATGAACCTTTCGATCGTCCGCCATCTTGCTGGTAGTTAATTCGAGCGATGGCAACGGCTGCCCTTTTTTCAGCATTGGGGAATCTATCCAGCTGTTCTCGCGTTCTTCCATTTTTCAGCAGATGTCAGTGCTGTTAAAAATAATCGTGACCATTCTTTTACGGGAAATGACGTGCTAAAAAGTAAAGAATTCTCGTGGAGCTATGTCACCCGCAACTATTTTTATAGAAATCCAATCTATTCTTCGTGACTGGCAACAGTCAAAACGTTTAGAGTTGGGTGTTCCCAGAACGGGATCACTGCGCCTTAAAGGGTTAATACTGATTTGCAAGCTGACCTGTATGCGCAACAGGCATAGTCCATTTTTTAATGTATGTCTGCACGGTAAATCCGCAAGAGAGAATCACTTTTTCTCACATTTACTGCGAAGGTCAGAAATATGGTTAGCAAAAGTAAGTTTTTTGTCGAAAATTAAACCTAAAAATTTAACAGAATCCCTGACAGCAACGTTATTATGACCCAGATAAAGTTCTGGATCGGGGTGGATCCCGCGTTTCCGGCAAAAATGTATACAGACTGTTTTTTCCACAGACATGGTGAAGCCGTTTGTGTCACACCATTTGAGGATGCGGTTGATGGCATTTTGAAGCTGCCGTTCGATGAGACGCATATCTTTTCCCTGGCAGGAGATTTGAAGGTCGTCTACATATAGGCTACCATAGACGGTGGGTGGCAATTGGTTAAGAATATTATTGATTTTTATAGAGAAGAGGGTGACGCTAAGGACGGAGCCCTGGGGAACACCCTCTTCTTGTGTGAAATTATGTGACAGGGTGCTGTTTACCCGGACACGGAAGTTTTTGAGGGATAAAAAGTTTTTTATGAAAGTTGGTAGATTGCCTTGAAAGCCTATATTATAGAGGTCTTGAAGGATGCCATATCTCCATGTTCGGTCATATGCCTTTTCCATGTCAAAGAACACTGATACTAAGTGATTCTTCCTAAGGAAGGCATTACGAATTTGCATCTCTAAATTTAAAATATTGTCAATAGTGGATCTGCCTTTGCGGAAACCACTCTGAAAGGGATGTATATGGTCCCCAGTTTCTAGAATGTAGACAAGGCGCGCATTAACCATTTTTTCTAGTAATTTACACAGACAGCTAGTAAGGGCTATGGGACGGTAGTTACTAGGGTTAGAGGTATCTTTCCCAGGTTTTGGGAAGGGAATAACTATTGCATTGCTCCAGGCAGAGGGAAAGGTTTGTTCGTTCTTGATTCTATTGTATAATTGTAAGAGGTGAAGTAGAGAGTCATGGTATAAGTGTTTAAGCATTTCATAAGTTATACCATCTGGACCAGGAGAGGTGTTTGAAGACTCTCTTAAGTATTTGCTGAGTTCATTGAAGGTAAAATCACTATTATAAGAGAGGTGTGAGGAGGTTTTGAAATTTATTTTTTGCCGTTCAGATCTTTGTTTATATTAAAGAAAAGTGTTTGAGAAGGAGGTACTGCAAGAGATAGAGGCAAGAGTATGACCGATAATATTTGCTATTTCTTTTGTATCCGATATTATGTTGTTATTAATGGACAGACAGGATATTGAAGAGTTATTATAGATTCCCATGGCTCTTTTAGTTTTCGTCCAGAGCTCCTTACTAGAAGTTGAGGTTGTTATGCTGGAGACATATTGCATCCAGGATTGTCTTTGACTGTACCGCCTTGATTTTCTTGCATAGGCTTTTGCTTTCTTAAACACAAGGAGGTTTTCGGTGGTAGGGTACTGCCGAAAAATGCTCCAGGCTTTCTTCTGCTGCTTTTTTGCTATAGTGCAGGTTTCATTCCACCACGGTTTTTTCATTTTTCGTTGGGAGTTGCTACACTTTGGAATTGCTGCATCAGCAGCTTTGAAAATGATATAAGTAATTTTTTCCACAGCTTCGCCAATAGTGCCTTCAATGTCTTCAGCTGATATGGCAGTGAAATCAGTAGTAATTTGTTCTATTTGTTCACCTCTAGTATTGGTATCTTTGCTGCCCTATAATGGGCTATGGCCATTCATGTCACCAAGGAGTATAAAGGGTGTTGGAAGTTCATGAATAAGATTATTGAGAGATGTTTGGCTGATTGTTTCGTTTGGAGGGAGATAAATGCAGCAAATGGTAGTGAGCTGTTTTAATTTGACACGAGCGGCAACTGCTTGGAGATTGGTATTCAGATTGACTATTATGTAGGGATAGTTATTGTTGACTAACAGGGCCACACCACCAGAGGCCCTGTCCCTGAGTTCATAGTCTTTCCGAAGCATTGTATATTTGTGGATGGTCGGATGTTTATCAGCTTTGAGATAAGTTTCTTGAAGAGCAAAGCAGGCGGGATTGAGGTCATAGAGAAGTGTTTTAAGGTCAAGCCGTGGCAGTTCCATGAGAGCAACAATGCCATAATTATGTAATGTTATGGGCACTGTGCGTCTCCTTTGTAATCCCTGCAGAGATATCAGGCGGTTTTACTTCTTCCTGTTCCACTGATTCTTCATCACTGATGTCCGATTCTGATGGGCAAGTCTTAAAATTGTGTCATCAATATGTGGCTGTGGAGGTACTTTTTTCTTGCTAAATTTGTTATATTTTAATTTGTAAGTAGCTGTTTTACTAAGCTGTGGTCTGATTTGGGTAGAGCTATTACTTGTTACCTTTTTCTATGGTGGAGATTTTGGAGATGTAGAGCAAGGTTTATTTTGTTTAAGAGTACTTTGTTTACTTGTTAAGATATTGATGGTGGAAATATTTGATGGAGAGTCGGTTTGAATGGCTATTGATTTCGTAAATTTTACTATTGTTGCATAGGATAGGCCAGGTTTTGGTGTGCGAGCTTCTATTATTTTATGAGCTTCAGGGTATGAGATTCTTTGTGTAGCACGAATTGATTGGATTTCTTTTTCAAATGCCCATTTAGGGCATGACTTGGAATATGATGGATGTTCCTGTTTACAGTTGACACATTTAGCAGCTGCAGAGCAGGTGTCACTGTCGTGGTCAGAGGTTGGTTGGTTGGTTGGTTGGTGTTTAATGGCACAAGGTCCAGAAAGGACATACTGCGCCAGACTATGTGTATTTAAGCTAAAATCCGTAAGGTCTAAAACTGGTAAAATCTAATTGTAGAAAGGTAAAAAGTAGATAAAAGTGAGCCAAGGACGTCTGGATGGGGGCTCCCATCCAGATACCAGTCAGAGAAAGGTGTATATTTCACACTGAGTAAAACAGATTGATACGTCGAAGAAATGAAAATAAATTACAGTGAGGGGTTTCACCCAATATATCGTCAAGTTTGGGATGAGAACAGTTAAAAAATATTTGGTAAAAATTATTAAAAGCTGTACATGAGGTTAAAATGTGACGAATGGTAAGGTGAGTATGACAATGTGAACACTCTGGAGCAGGTTCACCCAGGAGTAGGTGTCTGTGGGTGAGTCTCGTGTGACCAATGCGGAGACGAGTTAATATAACATCCTGCTTTCGATATGAATGGGATGGCCAATGAGTGAGATCAGTTCGGATAGAATGCAGTTTGTTTTCGGTTTCACCTGCCCATTTATTGATCCAACTGCTTTTTATTATGCTAGAAATGCCAGACTTTATATCCTCGTATGCGAGATAGCCAGTATACGGGATTGCAGCATGCCTGGCTAATGTGTCCGCCTTATCATTACCCGGTATCCCAGTATGACTGGGTACCCAGCAGAGGAGAATGTCGTACCCACGATTTGTCAGCTGTTCGTGCATGTGTAGCACTTTGGGAATATAGCTATGAGTAGTGGAGCCTGATTGTAGATTTTCTAGTACACTGAGGGAGTCAGAGTAGATGGTAAATCTGTTGGTCTTCATTCTAGAAATGTATAAAAGGCTTTCATGGATGGCCAGTAATTCAGCTGTAAATATGGAACAGAACGGAGGAAGAGTATATCTGCAGGTATGGTTATTTTCGACAAAGGCAAAGCCAACATAATTATCAGATTTTGAACCATCAGTGTATATTTCTTTATATTTCTCATATGTGTTTTGGTGATCTTGGAATAACTGTTGATAAATTTTTGGGTCTGTATCCTGTTTTGTGAAGCCATTGAATGGTTGGAGGTACGACGTCTGCAGTGTAGTCCATGGCGGAATTTCATGAAGGGAACAAGGAGGACATTCTCCAGTTGGGTACCAACAAGGCTCCTACGCATTCTTAGTCCAAAGGGAGGAGTACATGAGGGCCGATTTCCGTACAGGCGGTCCAGGCGAGTGTCCAAAAGAGAGTCCTGCAATGGGTGGGATGGATGAGAAAGGATGCGAAAATAGTTGTTTAATGACAGCTTGTGACGGATGTGGGTGAGAGAAGGCTCATGACAAGTGATAAAAAGACTTTGTATGGGTGATGTTCTAAAAGCTCCGGAACAAATACGTAGGGCAGAATGATGCACGGTGTCAAGTTTTTTTAAAACTGATTTGCGAGCAGATCCATAAATGCAACAAGCATAATCCATCTTCGATCTAATAACAGCACGGTAAATTCGTAACAGAGCATCACGCTCCGCTCCCCAAGAAGTATTTGTTAGGACTGTTTAGATGTTTTTCACACTTGTGAATAAAAGATATATGATTTGCAAACTGAAGTTTTTTGTCAAAGTAAACGCCTAAAAATTTAGTGGAGTCTTGTACTTGTATTTTTGACTGACCCAGATAAAGTTCAGGATCCGGATGGATCCCACGCAAGCGGCAAAAGTGGATACAGACTGTCTTTTCCGCAGAAATGGTGAACCCGTTTATAGTGCACCATTTCATGATTCGATTTATGGTGTTCTGAAGTTGTCGCTCTATGTACCGCATGTCTTTTCCCTGACAGGAAATCTGGAGGTCATCGACGTATAGGCTTCCATGAACAGATGGAGGTAGTTGGTTAAGAATGTCATTTATTTTTACAGAGAAGAGGGTAACACTCAGGACAGAGCCCTGGGGTACACCCTCTTCTTGAAGAAAACTATTGGATAGGATGCCATTTATTTGTACCCGGAATTTTCGGAGGGAAAGGAAGTTTTGGATAAAGATTGGCAGATTGCCACGGAAGCCTAAATTATGGAGGTCACGGAGAATGCCGTATCTCCATGTCTTGTCGTACGCCTTTTCTATATCAAAGAAGACTGCAACTAAGTGGTTTTTTCTTAAAAAAGCATTACGGATTTGCGTTTCTAAATACAGTGCATTGTCAAGGGTTGATCTGCCTCTGCGGAAGCCACTCAGAAACTGAGGGCCATATTCACCCCTTTCAAACACATGGACTAGGCGTGCATTGACCATTTTCTCCAGCAGTTTGCAAAGGCAGCTAGTAAGGGCTATGGGTCTGTAGTTGTTAGGATTTGAAGTATCTTTTCCAGGTTTTGGGAAAGGTATAACTATTGCGTTTCTCCATGAAGAAGGAATCTGAATTAAGGTGTTTCAACATTTCGTATGTGATGCCATCAGGACCTGGAGCTGTTTTAGATGACTGTCTTAGGTGATTGGTGAGTTCATGAATAGTAAAACAGCTATTGTAAGAGAGGTTGCAGGAGGTTTTAAAGTTTAATTTTTGATGCTCAGACTGCACTTTATGGGAGAGGAAGGTGTTTGGGTAAGAGGTTTTTGAGGAGGTGGAAGCAAATGTTTCACCAATAGTATCTGCGATATCTTTCGTTTCAGAAATAATGCTGTTATTGACGTTCAGACAAAACACAGGATGGTTATTGTAGATGCCCATGATTTTTTTTATTTTTCCCCATAGCTCCTTACTAGGAGTAGAAGTGGTAATACTGGAGATGTATTGAGCCCATGATTCTTTTTGCGCACGTCTTCTTATTCTGCGCGCGTAGGCTTTAGCTTTTTTGTAAGCGATAAGATTTTCGGTGGTGGGGTACCGCCTAAATATTCCCCACGCTTTCTGCTGCTGCTTTTTGGCGAGAGCGCATTCTCCACTCCACCACGGTTTTTTGTGTCTGCGACTGCTTATGCCAGATTTAGGTATACTTTTATCTGCGGCATTAATAATAACAGAGGTGATGGTGTCGACGACCTTGTCTATAGCACCTTCGAGGATATTTGGCGATATCACAGCCAGGGAGGTAAAGGTTTGCCAATCGGCTTTGTCGTGAATGTACCGAGGAATGGGAGAGGTTTGGTTAGGGTTCTTATATAACGGGGAGAGAAAGATTGGAAAGTGGTCACTATTATGCAAGTACTTAGAGACAGAGAAGTTGTATAATGGAAAAAGAGAAGGTGAACAAAGTGCAAGGTCTATGGCGTGGAATGATTTAGTTGGATAATGAAAGTAGGTATTATCCCCATTATTCATGAGGCATAAAGAGAAGTCTGTTATCAACTGTTCTATTTGCTGCCCTTTTTGGTTAGTGTTATTGCTGCCCCACAAGGGACTATGAGCATTCATGTCACCAAGGAGTATGAAAGGAGAGGGAAGTTGCTGTATAAGACTATTGAGTGACGTTTGACTGATGGTATCGTTGGGTGGTAGATAAATGCTACATACGGTGGTGAGCTGTTTAAGATGGATCCGTGCGGCAACTGCTTGCAAATTGGAGTTAAGATTGACAGTTTCAGAGGCATAATCATTATTAATTAGTAGGGCGACTCCACCGGAGGCCCTGTCATTATGCTCATAGTCTTTGCGAATAATTGTATAGTTGCGGATTTTGGTAGGTCTGTTATTTTTGAGAAATGTTTCTTGAAGGGCTCAACAGGCAGGATTATGATCGTGGATTAGAGTTTTTAGGTCACCGTTTTTATTTACAAAACCGTGGCAGTTCCATGAAAGCAGCACAGCCATTATCAGGTTGGCTTAGGGAGAATGGAGATTTTGCCGTTAATCCTGGCAGGTTGCGGTGGGTGCTAGGGATGAGATCATCATCCATTGCACTGTCCGTAATGTCAGAGTCCGTTGGAGACAGGCAGAGGATAGTATCGTCAATGGGCCGTTGTGGTGATGATTTTTTCTGGATTTATTATATTTTGACCTGTAAGCTGAGGATTTTTTAATTTGTGGACGGCCTGCAGATGCACTTTTCTTTGTTGTGTTTTTATGGGTTCCTATGGTAGAGTGATTCTTATTAGAAACAGGTTTAGCTATTGGAGTTGAAGTAGAAGAAGAAACAGGTATTGGTTTCGGTGCATCGGTTTGAATTGCTACGGATTTTGTAGATTTTGTCACAGCAGCATAGGACAAACCAGTTTAGGGTACGGTTTTCAACTATTTTACGGGCTTCAGGATAGGAAAGTTTTTGAGAGGCCCGCAGTGATTGAATTTCTTTTTCGAATGCCATTTTGGGCATGACTTTGAATAGGATGGATGTTCCTGTTTGCAGTTTACACATTTTGCTACTGCTGAGCAGGTGGCACTGTCGTGGTCAGAGGCACCACAACGGGCGCAGGCCGGTGATCCACGACAGGAGGTTTTAGTATGACCGAACTTTTGACACTGAAAGCAACGGATAGGATTTGGTATGTATGGTCTAACGGGAGTAGCAGTAGACGCTTTAATATGGGATGGAATAGTGGGAGACTGAAAGGTTAAGACAATGTGTTTAGTATTAATAAGTTGGCTATTGCGACGAATAGTGATTCGACGGACAGCGCACACGCTATCCTCTCTCAGGTTTTCTAATAGTTCAGCTTCAGAGCAGTGTACAAGTTCGGTTCTGATATAACTCCTCGTGATGTGTTAGGGATGTATGAGGTGTCACTGTAACAGATTTTGGCCCAAAGTTATTGATTTTCATGATTTTTGATGCTTGTCTATTGCTGGACACTTCTACTAGAAGGTCTCCAGATCTTAGTTTTTTAACCTTTTTAACCTCACCTACATTGGCTGTAATGCATTTATGAATAAGGAATGGCGATGTTTCGTGAAAGTTTCCTTCAATACAGTGTATAATGAAGAATCGAGCATTCGTGTGTAACATTTGAGTGTTCATGTTTTCATTGGTAAGTATTTGTAGCGGAGCGTTGACGATAGATGAAGGATTTTCCAAAGCCATGTTGGAGGAATTGAATCGACCGACCGCCCACCCTCCACGGAGTCCAACAAGGGGTGTGCTATTGCCACCATGCTAGTCGGGTCTATACGCGCACAGTACATCCTTAGGCAGCATCCACCCTTAACGATGTGCCCAGTAGATGTCCGATTGCTTGATCCCTAGCAGTTGAGCAAGTCAGTACCACCAGCCGATTGATACACAGGGAACGCTGTGTACCTCCCGTTTACCCGAAGCCGAGGCCAAAGCAATGTGTTGGAGAAAAGACCCCTCAATTACCAGGATCCCCATTTCCGGGGACACGGGTCTCCACGCACGGCAAACACGTGGGTAGTTTTCCGCCAATAGAAGCTGACGGCACAGGGCGACCGCAGCTTCTAAAGAGGGGCCCTCACCTCCACAGAGGAAACTACACTGAGGGGAAAAGGAAGGAGATAGCTAAGAGAAGAGGAGGGTTAGAACAAAGATAAGGGAAAGATCGCTGGGGCCCCGGGATTGCGACACCCGTAAAACTAAAGTAGGTTTTCCCCTGAGGGGTCGTGGTCAGGGAGCGCCAAACGAGCGCAGGGTGACCCACGGCAGGAGGTTTTAGTATGACCGAACTTTTGACATGGAAGCAACGGATAGGATTTGGTATGTATGGTCTTACGGGACATAATAGATAGCCAGCTTTGATATGGGTTGGAATAGTGGGTGACTGAAAAGTTAGGACAATATGTTTAGTGTTGATTGTTTGATTATTGCGTCGGATAGTTATTCGCGCACAGCACATACTTTTTCGTCTCTGAGATTTTCTAATGTTTCAGCTTCAGAGCAGTGCAAAAGTTCGGGTTCTGATACGACTCCTCGAGAGATATTTAGGGATGTGTGGGGTGTCACTGTAACAGGTTTTAGGCTAAAGTTTTTAATCTTCATTATTTTGGATGCTTGTCTATTGCTTGATACTTCAACTAATAGGTCTCCAGATCGTAATTTTTAAACTTTTTTGACTTCTCCTACATTGTCTGTGATACATTTGTGTATTAAGAATGGTGATGTTTCATTAAAGGTACCTTCAACATAGTGGATGATGAAGAATCGAGCGTTCATATGTGAAAGTTGTGCATCAGTGTTTTCATTAGGAGTGGACAGTGGATTTAAGGTATGCGGAACATTGACGTTTGATAAAGAATTTTTCATAGCCATGTTGGGGGAATTGAGATTCGGACCCGACCGCACCACCCACCACGGAGCCCAACGAGGGGGTGTGCAATTGCACACCAGTGCTAATCGGGTCTATACGCGCTCAGTATATCCCTTAGGCAGCGTCCACCCTTAACGACGTGCCCAGTAGATGTCCGATTGCTTGATCCCTAGCAGTTGATCGAAATCTGTACCACCAGCCGATTGATATACAGGGGAACACTGTATACCTCCCGTTTACCCGAAGCCGAGGCCAAAGCAATGTGTTGAGGTTTCTCCCGTGTCTGTGGAAATTCCGTAATGATGATTTCCTTTACGGGAACACCCCTCAATTACCAGGATCCCCATTTCCGGGGACACGGGTCTCCACGCACGGCCAACACGTGGGTAGTTTTCCGCCAATAGAAGCTGACAGCACAGGACGACCGCAGCTTCTAAAGGGGGGCCCTCACCTCCACAGAGGAAACTACACTGAGGGGGAAAAGGAAGGAGATAGCTAAGAGAAGAGGAGGGTAGGACATAGAAAAGCGAAAGATGGCTGGGGCCCCGGGATTGCGACACCCGTAAAAACCTAAAGTAGGTTTTTCCCCTGAGGGGAAGTTGAGAGTAGTATTCGACGCATCTGCGAAGACTACATCAGGAATTTCGTTAAATAATATTCTTCACACAGGCCCTAAGCTTCAAAAGGAGCTGTTTAACATTCTTCTTAAATTCAGATGTCACAGTATTGCCCTGACAAGTGATATAGAAAAGATGTTTAGGCAGATTCTGGTTGAAGAAAAAGACGTGGATTACCAACGAATATTTTGGAGAGACAGCCCCGAGCAAACACTGCAAGAATTCTAACTTTTGACCGTGTCTTATGGAACTGATTGTGCTTGATACTTATTGATACGCACAATCCAGCAATTTGCTAGAGATGAATTTGAAAATTTTCCTGAAGCATCCAAAGTTGTTCTAGAAGATTTCTACATCGACAATCTTTTAACTGGAACAAATTCAAAGGAAGAAGCCGAAAAATTAATTACTCAAGTGATTGAACTCATGAAGAAAGGAGGTTTTCCAATTCGAAAATGGGCTTCAAATAGATCATCAATATTAGAATCTTTGCCACCAGAAATGAGAAGTCCGTCAGGATCTCTACAAATCGAAGAAGATCAAGCAATTAAAATCTTAGGAATCCTCTGGGATGCTAAAGAAGATACATTCCGAATCAAGATCAATTCACCTCCTAAAGTTAGACTCACGAAGAGACAACTTCTTTCCAATATTGCCAAGATTTACGATCCTCTTGGATTTCTGTGACCTACTACTATTCAGCTTAAAATCTTAATGAAGGACCTGTGTGGAAGGAAAGTATCTCGTGGGATGATCCAGTGACAGACATCATTGCTGAAAAATGGACTCAATTCAGAAATCAGATGCCCATTTAGCTGAAATCAAGATTCCAGGATATCTGTCTGAAGAAGGTACCATCAAAACTATTCAACTAGTAGGATTTACCGATTCATCTCAGCGCGCTTATGCAGCAGTCTTTTACTTAAGAACCCAGTTTGATTCAGGAAAAGTACATGTTGCAATTATCACGTCTAAGGCAAGAGTAGCTCCAGTGAAAGTGTTAACATTGCCAAGATTAGAGCTCATGGCAACCCTTCTTGTTTCTCAACTCTTCATCGTGGTTATCGAATCCCTAAGAAAGATTATACAGGACAATGAGGTTTTTCTCTTTTCCGACATGGCTCTGATGCGAGCGTGGTCTCATCCGGATCTGGTCGCCTTGAGCTCTGGACTCTGATCACCTGCAGCTGTTGTAGATGCGAGGTTATGATGCCATGTTGGATGATCTCAAACTGCTGCCTGGTATGATGCCTTTAGACCAGGGGATCATGTGGTCAGCTGAAGTGGGAGTTGCTTCAGGTCTTTATGAGTCGTCTTGAGCTCCTAGACACTGATCACCTGCAGCTGCTGTAGATGCGAGGTTGTGATGCCATCTGCTGGAGGGTTGCACCTTCTGATTACCACATTAATTTCATTGTTAATTTTGAAGGATCAATTAGCTTTTACAACTTGTAAATTTAAATGATGTTTATTTCTAGGGATGCCTTTTTCATGGTTGCATAGACTGCTATGGAGGAGATACCCGTAACCCTTTGACAGGTGTGAAAATGACCATTCTAAGAGGAAATACTAATCATATGACACATTCCTTGATATGCTTGGGATTGCACATTATAGAAATCTGGGAACACGAGTTTGTTTCACAAAATAAGAAAGGAGAACCTTGCTTAAAAAGTTTTCTTCAGTCTCTGGAAATTCAACACAGGCTAAACCCTACGGACGCTTTCTATGGTGGACATACAAATGCGATAAAATTGCATTGTGAAGGTGCAATAAAATACACTGATTTTACATTCTTGTATCCATGGACAATTAAATACTGCAGGCAAGATTTTTCACCTAAATTTAAATATACAGTATGGGACCTTTTATCCGGCAACCTTGGGACCGACCTCATTCCGGTTTATGGAATTTGCCGGTTTTCGTGTCGCTGTTGAAAAATTAACCCTTTGTACACAGTACAATTAAAAAAGAAGTAGCTGTTATGATAATTACTGCATATAATATGTAAATAGTTAAGCATTCATAATAGATTTTAAAATAAAAATAATTAAATTTATCAAAACTTGCTGTAAAATAAAACTTCAATGCTGCAAAACGTGGTATCCACGTATTCTGTCAGATATGCAGAACCATCACTACGGGAGAGAACCCATGGTCCCCGCTCCCGCCGCTACGCATGCTCGAGACCGTACAATTAGATCATATACAATTTTGAGAGGAGAAAAGCTAACATTTAAAAAAATTTTCTTTATTTTTTTTTTAAAAACATTTCATTAATCTTTAGCTGTTTCAATGTTCCCCACAAAAATATCGAGACAATCTGAGGCACACCGAAATAGAGAAGTAATCTGCCTGCTTTCTCCCTAACACACGCAGCTGCAACGTAACCCATAACAGGAAAAGGAAAAACTGTTTAATTAAAAGGACACAGGGACACTTTAAATAAGTAAAAGCTCGACTATCCGGAAAGCACGGGAAATGCCGGGTAAGTGAAAATTCCGGATAGTTAAGCTTGTTAAAAAAAAATGTTTGTCGCCGAGCTGTTAAGGAGGGGGAGATCTAATCGGAAATGTTTTGGAATGTTAAGCAATGCATGTTGAAAAACACTCATAAATGAAAATAGATCGGTACACATGTGCATACTGATCTACTGTTAATTGTGTGTTTTTAACAAAGTTTTTAATTGTATTTATGATAATATTCGTTTATATTGCAATGTTACAAGGCAATAATACCTTTGCATCGTCGAGGAGAAAAATAATAGTAAATTAAAAATAAAACTACTTATCGATTTCTAACAGGTAATTTCTTTAAACTAAGAGAATGATTAATAAAATAAATACGAAGTGATGTTTTCTCTGTCCCCCCTCCTTCCCTCTCGAGCTTCTGTTCAGAGATAACGCTGTTGAATCATCGGAATGCAGATGAGCAAAATAAGTAGGTCAAGACTCACTAGCTATCAGTGGCGTAGCTAGGGGAGGGCAAGGGGGGACATCTGTCCCCGGGCGCAGCACCAAAGGGGTGCCAAATTGATGTTCCGAAATTTTAGAAGAAAAAAAAAAATGAATTGTATTCGTACATTTATTTGTTGACAGAAAAAGAAAAAAAAAACAGAACAATCACAAATGAATTTTTTAACAAAGTTGTAATCAAACTTTTCACAATGAGTTGTACAGGAAATGTTTCTAGATAATTTCAGAAGATTTTCTTTGGAAATCAAGTTGATCTTCCCCATTTCTTTTTTCTTCTCTCTTGCGGGCTTCTGTGTGTTTGTGGGATTCAAAATTTTTGTCGTGTAACTATGTTTTTTTATATTTGGCCATTTTTGTCTCTGACTACATTCCTGAGATGTTCCAGGATTCTTGTTTACAGTATTTTATCAAGGTCAAAACATTACTCAAGTTTTCCCAGTTGACTTTTAGAATGGTCTTGGAGAATTTAGTTTTGGATATTTATGGTGTCACAAATCAAACTTTTCTGCATTAGCCATAATAATAATTAAAAAAAAAAGCCTAAGTCTGATTTATCGGCAATATAGGTAATCGCATTCTCAAACCCAAAATAGCTCTCTTAAATTGAGATCAAGTTTTTCTCAGCTTTTGAGTTCAAAATGGCATCCCTCCGAAGATGGCGCCCCTTGCTTATCTTGCTTAAAGTGTCGGGCCGCCCCAGTGTACGATCCGCGCGTTTGGTAATTAATAACGCAACTTTTAATGTAGCTATTATTAGTATAATAAAATGTAGTATTATTTCTAATAAGAACGTATAAAAAAAATCCACCGATCACTTTACTTGTGTGATTTTACTTGTAAAATAATTCTTTTTAAATTATTTAAACAATCTTGTATTTTAGATAAATTTAAACTTGATTTTAACATTCATTAATAAAAATTTATTATTTATACAATCATTATCAAAAAAGCTGGAATCATTAAAGCTGCTGCCTACAATTCAGTCTTCAAATTGATTGGTTGGTTGGTTGGTTGGTTGGTGTTTAATGGCACAAGGTCCAGAAAGGACATACTGCGCCAGACTATGTGTATTTAGAATAAAATAACGCTTTCGCGTAAAAGTTGTTGTAAAAAACATGTAAAGCTAAAATCCGTAAGGTCTAAAACTGGTAAAATCTAATTGTAGAAAGGTAAAAAGTAGATAAAAGTGAGCCAAGGACGTCTGGATGGGGGCTCCCATCCAGATACCAGTCAGAGAAAGGTGTATATTTCACACTGAGTAAAACAGATTGATACGTCGAAGAAATGAAAATAAATTACAGTGAGGGGTTTCACCCAATATATCGTCAAGTTTGGGATGAGAACAGTTAAAAAATATTTGGTAAAAATTATTAAAAGCTGTACAAGAGGTTAAAATGTGACGAATGGTAAGGTGAGTATGACAATGTGAACACTCTGGAGCAGGTTCACCCAGGAGTAGGTGTCTGTGGGTGAGTCTCGTGTGACCAATGCGGAGACGAGTTAATATAACATCCTGCTTTCGATATGAAAGGGATGGCCAATGAGTGAGATCAGTTCGGATAGAATGCAGTTTGTTTTCGGTTTCACCTGCCCATTTATTGATCCAACTGCTTTTTATTATGCTAGAAATGCCAGACTTTATATCCTCGTATGCGAGATAGCCAGTATACGGGATTGCAGCATGCCTGGCTAATGTGTCCGCCTTATCATTACCCGGTATCCCAGTATGACTGGGTACCCAGCAGAGGAGAATGTCGTACCCACGATTTGTCAGCTGTTCGTGCATGTGTAGCACTTTGGGAATATAGCTATGAGTAGTGGAGCCTGATTGTAGATTTTCTAGTACACTGAGGGAGTCAGAGTAGATGGTAAATCTGTTGGTCTTCATTCTAGAAATGTATAAAAGGCTTTCATGGATGGCCAGTAATTCAGCTGTAAATATGGAACAGAACGGAGGAAGAGTATAGCTGCAGGTATGGTTATTTTCGACAAAGGCAAAGCCAACATAATTATCAGATTTTGAACCATCAGTGTATATTTCTTTATATTTCTTATATGTGTTTTGGTGATCTTGGAATAACTGTTGATAAATTTTTGGGTCTGTATCCTGTTTTGTGAAGCCATTGAATGGTTGGAGGTACGACGTCTGCAGTGTAGTCCATGGCGGAATTTCATGAAGGGAACAAGGAGAGACTTTGACATTCTCCAGTTGGGTACCAACAAGGCTCCTACGCATTCTTAGTCCAAAGGGAGGAGTACATGAGGGCCGATTTCCGTACAGGCGGTCCAGGCGAGTGTCCAAAAGAGAGTCCTGCAATGGGTGGGATGGATGAGAAAGGATGCGAAAATAGTTGTTTAATGACAGCTTGTGACGGATGTGGGTGAGAGAAGGCTCATGACAAGTGATAAAAAGACTTTGTATGGGTGATGTTCTAAAAGCTCCGGAACAAATACGTAGGGCAGAATGATGCACGGTGTCAAGTTTTTTTAAAACTGATTTGCGAGCAGATCCATAAATGCAACAAGCATAATCCATCTTCGATCTAATAACAGCACGGTAAATTCGTAACAGAGCATCACGCTCCGCTCCCCAAGAAGTATTTGTTAGGACTTTTAAAATGTTTAGATGTTTTTCACACTTGTTGCGAATAAAAGATATATGATTTGCAAACTGAAGTTTTTTGTCAAAGTAAACCCCTAAAAATTTAGTGGAGTCTTGTACTTGTATTTTTGACTGACCCAGATAAAGTTCAGGATCCGGATGGATCCCACGCAAGCGGCAAAAGTGGATACCGACTGTCTTTTCCGCAGAAATGGTGAACCCGTTTATAGTGCACCATTTCATGATTCGATTTATGGTGTTCTGAAGTTGTCGCTCTATGTACCGCATGTCTTTTCCCTGACAGGAAATCTGGAGGTCATCGACGTATAGGCTTCCATGAACAGATGGAGGTAGTTGGTTAAGAATGTCATTTATTTTTACAGAGAAGAGGGTAACACTCAGGACAGAGCCCTGGGGTACACCCTCTTCTTGAAGAAAACTATTGGATAGGATGCCATTTATTTGTACCCGGAATTTTCGGAGGGAAAGGAAGTTTTGGATAAAGATTGGCAGATTGCCACGGAAGCCTAAATTATGGAGGTCACGGAGAATGCCGTATCTCCATGTCTTGTCGTACGCCTTTTCTATATCAAAGAAGACTGCAACTAAGTGGTTTTTTCTTAAAAAAGCATTACGGATTTGCGTTTCTAAATACAGTGCATTGTCAAGGGTTGATCTGCCTCTGCGGAAGCCACTCTGAAAGGGGTGAATATGGCCCTCAGTTTCTAACACATGGACTAGGCGTGCATTGACCATTTTCTCCAGCAGTTTGCAAAGGCAGCTAGTAAGGGCTATGGGTCTGTAGTTGTTAGGATTTGAAGTATCTTTTCCAGGTTTTGGGAAAGGTATAACTATTGCGCTTCTCCATGAAGAAGGAAAGGTATATTCATCCCAGACTCTATTGTATAGCTTTAATAAGTTTAGTAAGGAGTCTGAGTTAAGGTGTTTCAACATTTCGTATGTGATGCCATCAGGACCTGGAGCTGTTTTAGATGACTGTCTTAGGTGATTGGTGAGTTCATGAATAGTAAAACAGCTATTGTAAGAGAGGTTGCAGGAGGTTTTAAAGTTTAATTTTTGATGCTCAGACTGCACTTTATGGGAGAGGAAGGTGTTGGAGTAAGAGGTTTTTGAGGAGGTGGAAGCAAATGTTTCACCAATAGTATCTGCGATATCTTTGGTTTCAGAAATAATGCTGTTATTGACGTTCAGACAAAACACAGGATGGTTATTGTAGATGCCCATGATTTTTTTTATTTTTCCCCATAGCTCCTTACTAGGAGTAGAAGTGGTAATGCTGGAGATGTATTGAGCCCATGATTCTTTTTGCGCACGTCTTCTTATTCTGCGCGCGTAGGCTTTAGCTTTTTTGTAAGCGATAAGATTTTCGGTGGTGGGGTACCGCCTAAATATTCCCCACGCTTTCTGCTGCTGCTTTTTGGCGAGAGCGCATTCTCCACTCCACCACGGTTTTTTGTGTCTGCGACTGCTTATGCCAGATTTAGGTATACTTTTATCTGCGGCATTAATAATAACAGAGGTGATGGTGTCGACGACCTTGTCTATAGCACCTTCGAGGATATTTGGCGATATCACAGCCAGGGAGGTAAAGGTTTGCCAATCGGCTTTGTCATGAATGTACCGAGGAATGGGAGAGGTTTGGTTAGGGTTCTTATATAACGGGGAGAGAAAGATTGGAAAGTGGTCACTATTATGCAAGTACTTAGAGACAGAGAAGTTGTATAATGGAAAAAGAGAAGGTGAACAAAGTGCAAGGTCTATGGCGTGGAATGATTTAGTTGGATAATGAAAGTAGGTATTATCCCCATTATTCATGAGGCATAAAGAGAAGTCTGTTATCAACTGTTCTATTTGCTGCCCTTTTTGGTTAGTGTTATTGCTGCCCCACAAGGGACTATGAGCATTCATGTCACCAAGGAGTATGAAAGGAGAGGGAAGTTGCTGTATAAGACTATTGAGTGACGTTTGACTGATGGTATCGTTGGGTGGTAGATAAATGCTACATACGGTGGTGAGCTGTTTAAGATGGATCCGTGCGGCAACTGCTTGCAAATTGGAGTTGAGATTGACAGTTTCAGAGGCATAATCATTATTAATTAGTAGGGCGACTCCACCGGAGGCCCTGTCATTATGCTCATAGTCTTTGCGAATAATTGTATAGTTGCGGATTTTGGTAGGTCTGTTATTTTTGAGAAATGTTTCTTGAAGGGCTAAACAGGCAGGATTATGATCGTGGATTAGAGTTTTTAGGTCATCGTTTTTATTTACAAAACCGTGGCAGTTCCATGAAAGCAGCACAGCCATTATCAGGTTGGCTTAGGGAGAATGGAGATTTTGCCGTTAATCCTGGCAGGTTGCGGTGGGGTGCTAGGGATGAGATCATCATCCATTGCACTGTCCGTAATGTCAGAGTCCGTTGGAGACAGGCGGAGGATAGTATCGTCAATGGGCCGTTGTGGTGGGATGTTTTTCATTCTGGATTTATTATATTTTGACCTGTAAGCTGAGGATTTTTTAATTTGTGGACGGCCTGCAGATGCACTTTTCTTTGTTGTGTTTTTATGGGTTCCTATGGTAGAGTGATTCTTATTAGAAACAGGTTTAGCTATTGGAGTTGAAGTAGAAGAAGAAACAGGTATTGGTTTCGGTGCATCGGTTTGAATTGCTACGGATTTTGTAGATTTTGTCACAGCGGCATAGGACAAACCAGGTTTAGGGGTACGGTTTTCAACTATTTTACGGGCTTCAGGATAGGAAAGTTTTTGAGAGGCCCGCAGTGATTGAATTTCTTTTTCGAATGCCCATTTTGGGCATGACTTTGAATAGGATGGATGTTCCTGTTTGCAGTTTACACATTTTGCGACTGCTGAGCAGGTGGCACTGTCGTGGTCAGAGGCACCACAACGGGCGCAGGCCGGTGATCCACGACAGGAGGTTTTAGTATGACCGAACTTTTGACACTGAAAGCAACGGATAGGATTTGGTATGTATGGTCTAACGGGACATAGTAGATAGCCGGCTTTAATATGGGATGGAATAGTGGGAGACTGAAAGGTTAAGACAATGTGTTTAGTATTAATAAGTTGGCTATTGCGACGAATAGTGATTCGACGGACAGCGCACACGCTATCCTCTCTCAGGTTTTCTAATAGTTCAGCTTCAGAGCAGTGTACAAGTTCGGGTTCTGATATAACTCCTCGTGATGTGTTTAGGGATGTATGAGGTGTCACTGTAACAGATTTTGGCCCAAAGTTATTGATTTTCATGATTTTTGATGCTTGTCTATTGCTGGACACTTCTACTAGAAGGTCTCCAGATCTTAGTTTTTTAACCTTTTTAACCTCACCTACATTGGCTGTAATGCATTTATGTATAAGGAATGGCGATGTTTCGTGAAAGTTTCCTTCAATACAGTGTATAATGAAGAATCGAGCATTCGTGTGTAACATTTGAGTGTTCATGTTTTCATTGGTAAGTATTTGTAGCGGAGCGTTGACGATAGATGAAGAATTTTCCAAAGCCATGTTGGAGGAATTGAGATTCGGACCCGACCGCACCACCCACCACGGAGTCCAACAAGGGGGTGTGCTATTGCACACCAGTGCTAGTCGGGTCTATACGCGCACAGTACATCCCTTAGGCAGCATCCACCCTTAACGATGTGCCCAGTAGATGTCCGATTGCTTGATCCCTAGCAGTTGAGCAAGTCAGTACCACCAGCCGATTGATACACAGGGGAACGCTGTGTACCTCCCGTTTACCCGAAGCCGAGGCCAAAGCAATGTGTTGGAGAAAAGACCCCTCAATTACCAGGATCCCCATTTCCGGGGACACGGGTCTCCACGCACGGCAAACACGTGGGTAGTTTTCCGCCAATAGAAGCTGACGGTACAGAGTGACAGCAGCTTCTGAAGGGGGGCCCTCACCTCCAAAGAGGAAACTACACTGAGGGGGGAAAAGGAAGGAGACAGCTAAGAGGAGAGGAGGGTAGAACAAAGAGAAGCGAAAGATCGCTGGGGCCCCGGGATTGCGACACCCGTAAAGACCTAGAGTAGGTCTTCCCCCTGAGGGGTCTTCAAATTGAACATGAGGCAAAATATTTTTCAAAATCCCGTGTGTGTCTATCTAGAAAGTGCAACAAATCAGTCGTAAATTCTTTGACTCTTGATCTACCTTGTTGCCGGAAGACTATCGACCAGAGGCTTCTGTGTAGTCGTTATGTCTACGCGTACACCTACTAGCAGAGCCTGATTATGACCAACAGGGGTCCCGGGCATTGATGAATTTGGGGGCCCCAATCTATGAAATTTGTTTTATTTTTCATAGAAATGTTATTATAAAAAAGAATATTTTAGAACAACATTTGATATTGGGGGCCCTGGGCAAAGTCCCGATTTGCCCATGCGATAATAAGGCTGTGGCAGCTGCACCCCCTTTTCGACTCCATGGTTTCTCCCACCTTGGAGTCAGCAGCGAGCTACACCTCAACTCCACCGTGTTTACGCCGTGGTTTAGGCGCTAGAACAGAAAAGAGCTGTTGTACGGTGTATTCTACGATCTCATACGTAAGTTTTATACGAGAATTTATATTATACGATACCTAATCCATGTACATAGCTTGTATATAATTCATTAAATATAATTTTTAGGAAATCTGTTCTTATTTTTATTGAACCCGGACAATTTAATCTTGGCTTAAGCTTACGTACGTCACAAAGGCTCTGCCTACTAGGTACTATCATCCGGTACTTGAGTGATAAATTGACGTTCTGGATGCGTTGCGGCTCATCCATTTAAGCACATGAGCACCTCTCCTCTCCTCTCCTCTCCTTTCCTCTTCTCTCCTCTTTTCTTCTCTCCTCTCCTCTCCTCTCCTCTCCTCTTAAGATTATCGGCATCTTCTCATTTCATCATCTTAAGATCACCGGCATCTCCTCTCCTCTCCTCTTCTCTTAAGATTATCGGATCTTCCCATTTCATCATCTTAAGATCATCGGCATCTCTTCTCCTCTCCTCTCCTCTCCTCTTCTCTCATCAGCATCTCCTCTCCTCTCCTCTTCTCTTCTCTTCTCTCCTCTTCTCTCATCAGCATCTCCTCTCCTCTCCTCTCCTCTTCTCTTCTCTTCTCTTAAGATTATCGGCATCTTCTCATTTCATCATCTTAAGATCATCGGCCTCTCCTCTCCTCTTCTCTTCTCTTCTCTTAAGATTATCGGCATCTTCTCATTTCATCATCTTAAGATCATCGGCCTCTCTTCTCCTCGAGCACGCGAACTCCCAAGGTAAAATATATAAAATAAACACATTCAAAAATTATATTTTTTTAATATTAAGTACACTTCTAGATTTTTTGTGTATTTAAAACGGGGGTTTTACTCTCTCCCCCTTCCCTCCACTATTATAAAAATATGCTTATTATAGCTAACGCACTGTGTGTAGGTTACTACAGCGCAGCCTTTTATCGATCGCTCGTGCGAACGGAAAAATTCCCTTCTGATCCGCTTTCTGAGAACAGAAGCGGAGAGAATTGAGAAGAAGTAGGGCTCTACTGATATCATTCGTTCGCACATTTTCGGTGTGCACAAGGTACCATTTTTGCGGTTATCTCTTCCGGATTTTCCCTTGGTTTGTTACGTTCGGTTAGTTAATCCATTTTTATTTCATTTTCTTATTATTTTCTTCATTTCTATCCTTTTTCATTAGAATATTTTTTTTTTTTTTTTTACAAACTAGTGTAACTAATTAAGATGGGAGCAAAAGAAGTGTTTCGGAGCTAAAGCAAGGACAATTTTCAATACTATCCTTTGACAAAAAATTTAAATAAAATGAATCAAGACTGCACCTTTGCTAACACTTATCTTGGTGACGAAATGTAAGACAAAATATTACTTGTTTTCTTTCAGTTGCGTGCATTGTTTTCCTTTAACTGCTGGAAACGAAAATCTATTTTAATTTGTAAGGCGCGTCGTATCTGTATATTTAATTTTCGACTTTTTTTTTTTTTTGAATCTCCATTTAAATAACCCACTAGCCGCCACTGTCTGGATGCTCCCTCGTAATTCGAGGGCATTCGAGGAGAACTGAATGTACACGTGAGATTTTTTTTCTCATATGCTTCTACTAGGTCTTTAAGATTGGCTTTCATTCCTTATATAGTAATACTCTGCTGTACTAGTCTTTTTAAAAAGTTGCATATTTGTACTGTAAAAACTGCTACTGTAAAGTCTGCGTTTCTGGTTCTCCTCGGCAAGAGAACCTTCAAGTTAAGGTTAGAAATATTTTACTTTTGCAATTTTCTGTAGTGCTGAATGCTAATTATGAATTTTGAAATAAAAATTCATGTTTAAAATTTTACAGTACTTAAGGTTGTTCTTTTAATACGTTAAATAATAATACAAGTTTTCAGCATCTTCAAAAAAAGCATCTTCAGCATCAGCAAAAAAAAAAAAAAAATCCGTTTATATCAGAAACTGGAAAAGAATTCAAAATGTCTTGTATTTCAAATGCCAGCAATTTTTTTTTAAATGCCCGAAAAAAATTCGGGATTAGTTTGATAATCGGGACGGGTCAGTAGAAAATGAATGCTATCATACGTACATTCATTATTAGCTGGTGTGCAATCCATCGAACTGCAAATCGCTAGACGAGATACATGGTAAATAAAGCAAGTATAAATTAGTGTTGACCTGACATAAATATTAAATACAGTTCATTCGACTGCTGAAGAAGAATAAAACTTTCTTGTATCACTGACGAATGCCCAACCCCCAATAGAGGGAACTAAAGCCCCCCTTGAAGGTGGAGAGTTAAAAGGGATTTTTTTTTAATAGAAAATTATCAGTTAATGCATTAAAATATTTTATTCTTAAAATTTGTCCTCAGATTATTTCTATCCTATTTTTACCCCCCCCCCTCAGAAAAAAATGCTTTTAAATAAGTACTTGCATTTAGTATAGCAAGTTATATGAAGTGCAGTTGAACTCGATTACAAAGTAGATGAAAAGTCCAGATCATTATTAATAAATCTACATAACGAATTACGTCGATAATGGACCTCTATGGGTAAATGGTATGGCGTTCTATGGACATATGGTACAGATTTTGACGTTAAAAGAAAGTAGCTATAATCAGCAAACAAGCCAAAATGAAATCAAGAAAGGAAGGGGGGATTTTATGGTATTTTAAATAATTTTATGATATTACAGATTTTTGTAGCACATTTATGGGTTTGCCCCCCTTCCCCTTTTTGGGGGGAGGTGTGGGGGGGGGGCAAAATCTTCAGTTGTCCCCGGGCACTAGTAACCCTAGCTACGCCTCTGCTAGCTATAAATATGTAATCAGCACTTTTTCTGTTTTGGCTATTGGTACGCTGATTGGAGCTGATTTTTCTCCATGCTCGCCAGCACAGCTGTAAAATGTTTTGTTTTTGTAACATGTGTTCATTATATTTGTTTTGTAAGCATTTTGTCTGTTTATTTTTTTATACTACCACGATTCGTGGAATTATTGATAACCTCTAGCAGTTAGAAATTTGCATCCTCTTCCCCGCTCTAAGTTTGGACAGCTGTGATTCACAGTAGGAATTAGTCATTTGAGAAGACCTCCCCCAAGGGTGGGGGGGAGAGGGCGAAATTTTCCGGTTACTTGAATGCCGAATAGTCCAGATATTACGTAGTGGTAAAAAAATATGCTATCTAGATCAGTGAACCTAAAAAAAAAAAAAAAAAAAAAAAGAAAAAAAAAAAAAAAACTGAAATTTGGGAAAGTGCCGGTTTTTGGAATTCCGGATAAAGGGTCCCATACTGTATATATATATATATTTATATTTCTGTTTTGTATATTTTACATTATTGATTTTTTTTTTTTATATTTCAACAGATACCCAGTAGGACATCCAGTTGTTAGAACAGAAAATTTTGAACATATAGAGAACTACTTTGGGCTGATTCAATGCAAAATTATTCCATCCAGAAAATTGTACCATCCAGTTTTATCCGCACGAATCCATGGAAAGTTACTTTTTCCATTACGTAATCCTTGTGCTGTAAGTCTGCAGCAAACTGTCTGCGAGCATTCGGATGAGGAAAGAGCCTTAGTAGGTACATGGGTAATGGAAGAAATAAAAAAAATCCTAGGAGAAAGATTACAAGATTTCAAAGGTAAAAATATAGAAATTCTATTTTAAAGTATAATGTGCATTTTTCCAAAAAAAAAATCTAAAATGTTATATTCTTACACATATTGGATCCAAGAATTTTTTTGTGCAAGCCGCCTTGTTTTCCTAGCATGTGCCTTGGCTTTCTTGAAAAGAATGAGATTTGCAGTGGTTGGACACCGGCGAAAGGTGTTCCATGCCTTTTGCTGCTGCTTTTTGGCGAGCTTGCATTTTGGATCCCACCCCATTTTTTTATTTCTTCGAGGGTTGGTTCTGGATTTTCGAATACTTGCATCCGCAGCTTTAAGAATGATGGATGTCACAGTATCCACGACCTCGTCAATATTGCCTTTAATGGTGTCTGAAGAGATAATAGCGAGTGAGGTGAAAGTTTTCCAGTCAGCTTTATCATAGTGATAGCGGGGTGTGGTAAATTTCTGGTTTGAATATTGGTACAGAGGTGAGAAAAGGATTGGAAAATGATCGCTATTGTGTAGATCACTGGATACAGAGAAGTTATATAATGGCAGGATTTGAGGAGAACAAATGGCAAGGTCTATGGCATGGAAGGACTCTGTGGGAAGATGGAAATAGGTATTATCACCATTATTCATGATGCACAGGGAGAAATCTTTAATGAGTTGTTCGATACGATGGCCTCTGTTGTTAGTGTCTTTGCTACCCCACAAGGGACTATGAGCATTCATGTCACCGAGAAGAATGAACGGTGAGGGGAGTTGTTGAACAAGATTATTGAGGGACGATTGGCTAATGGAAGTATTTGGAGGTAGATAAATACAGCACACAGTAGTAAGGTGTTTCAGAAGGATACGGGCAGCAACAGCCTGGAGACAAGTATTGAGGTTGAGGGTTTGATAAGAGTAATAACAGTTAACCATTAGGGCCACTCCGCCAGAAGCCCTACCACTGAGCTCATAGTCCTTACGGAGTTTTGAGGTCGTCAACTTGTCGTCACGTCTGAGTTGGAATCCCTGCGGGAATATCTGGAGGTTCTGATGGATCTAGGTTTAAAATAGTGTCATCAATTTATGGTTGTGGAGGTACTTTTTTCATGCTAGATTTATTGTGTTTTGATTTGTAGGAAGCTGTTTTAGTGAGCAGAGGTCTAACTTGAGTGTAACTATTGCTTGGTACCTTTTTCTTTGGAGGATTTTTCTGGGATAAGGAGCAAGATTTATTTGGTTTAGGTGCTGTTTGTTTACTCATTGAGGTGTTGGTGGTGGAAGTATTGGTTGGTGGATCGGTCTGAGTAGCTATCGAGTTAGTAGATTTTACTGCAGCAGCATAGGATAGGCCAGATTTTGGTGTGCGAGCTTCTGTTATTTTACGGGCATCAGGATAAGAAAGTCTTTGAGAGGCACACAGGGATTGAATTTCTTTTTCAAATGCCCATTTTGGGTAGGACTTTGAGTATGATGGATGTTCCTGTGTTTACACATTTTGCAGGTGCTGAGCAGGTTTCACTGTCGTGCTGAGCAGGTTTCACTGAGCAGGTTTCACTGTCCACGACAGGAGGTTTTAGTATGACCGAACCTTTGATACTGGAAGCAACGGATAAGATTTGGTATGTATGGTCTAACTGGGCATAATAGATAGCCAGCTTTTATATGAGATGGAATAGTTGGAGACTGAAAGGTTAAGACTATATGTTTAGTGTTAATAAGTTGGTTATTGCGACGAATAGTGATTCGACGAACTGCGCATACACTTTCGTCTCTCAGGTTTTCTAATATTTCGGAGAGCAGTGTAAAAGTTCGGGTTCTGATATGACTCCTCTTGAGGTGTTTAGCGATGTGTGGGATGACACTGTAACGGATGTTACCCCGAAGTTTTTGATTTTCATTATTTTTGATGCTTGTCTATTGTTTGTTACTTCTACTAGGTCTCCAGATCTTAGTTTTTTGACTTTTTTGACTTCACCTACATTGGCTGAGATGCATTTATGTATAAGGAATGGCGATGTTTCATGAAAGGTACCTTGAACACAGTGTATGATGAAGAATCGAGCATTTGTGTTAAAAAACTGTGAATCCATGTTTTCTTTTGTAATTGATAGTGGAGCATTGACGGCAGACGTGAGATTGGGAGAAGAAGAAATTTTCTGAGCCATGTTGAGGAGTAAGTATTCAGACCTGGTCTCACCACCCACCACGGAGCCCAACGAAGGGGTGTGCAATTGCACACCAGTGATAGCCGGGTCTATACGCGCCAGTACCACCCTGTAAGCAGCGTCCACCCTTAACGACATGCCCAGCATAAGACCGATTGCTTGATCCCTAACAGTTGAACAAGTCAGTACAACCAGCCGATTGATACACAGGGGAACACTGTGTACCTCCCGTTTGCCCGAAGCCGAGGCCAAAGTAATGTGTTGAGGTTGATCCCGTCCCAATGGAAATTCCGTACAGATGATTTCCCCTACAGGAACACCCCTCAATTACCAGGTTCCCCATTTCCGGCGACACGGGTCTCCACGTACGACAAACACGTGGGCAGTTTTACCTCCAATAGAAGCTGACGGCAACAGAGCGACCGCAGCTTCTAAAGGGGAGACCTCACCTCCAAGGAGGAAACCACACCGAGGGAGAAAGGGAAGGAGACAGTTAAGGAGAGAGGAGGGTAGACAAAAGCGAAGAGAAGGATCGCATGGGCCCGGGATTGCGACACCTGTGAAAACCTAAAGAAGGTCTTCCCCCTGAGGGGGCAGGGCAACCGGGCAGTTGCCTAGGGCCCACCAATTTGAGGGGCCCAAAAATTTAGTATTTAGTAATTTTTTTTATAATAAAATTGAAAAAAAAAAATCTGCAAGAATTATTTTATTTTTGAACAATATTTACATAAGTATAAATTAATTTTAAATAATATTCAAGATAACGTCACTCGGAGGAGTGACGACTGTGCATCTGGCATTTCTTTTCGCTTCACGAATGAATCCTCACATCTGAAATATCAGGATATAGGGACAAGTATCCCATGACATTACGAACCGAGCTGGTGAGCAAAATCAGCCACTGTGATTGGTGAGTTCTGCCCAAAAAGTTGAGAACAAGTTGCTAAGCGGGCAGGAAAAAATGCTCTTTTGGAAAGCATCTGTCATTGCAATTTGATTGGTCAATAAACGGTGACTTCTGTAAAATTTTTTGAAAGAACTTCTCCAAGAAAGACTCCAATGGCGGTCGCAACACAATTGTCACTGGAATCTGATTATTGCTCATGATATAGAACAAAACAATCTCTAATTACCCCCCAAAATGTATTTTATAGATTTGAGGGATGTTTAAAAAAACTATCTGTGTAAAAAAACAATTTTGTAAATGTCCCTGTATTTTTTGTGCTTTTGTTCGTTCTTTTTGACAAAAGATTTAATATTAAGAAATGAGTATTTGTTGATATTGGTTATTGGTAGCACCTTGACTTGCTTCTTGCTTAGTTGAATTGACGGACTGAAAATGAAACGGAATTATCAGTATCCTTCTGGATATTCAAAACGATTGAAAAAAGCTGCGAGAGATAAGCAAAACAAAATATTGCAAGGCAGTATTGAAAAATTTTGTTTAGGTGAAAAAACTAGGGAAATGGACAATTTGGAGACAGTCAGCATTCAAACTATTGGACTAGACTGTGACTCGTCTGATAAATCTGAGGCGGAGAAAAGTATTAGCTTATCTGCACAAATTTATGAAGTAGAAGAAAATTCCACTTCTAAAGCTGAGGCTGAGAAAACTAATAATTCTTCTGTACAAATTTGTGAAGAAAATTCCGCTTCTAGAGCTGAGGCTGAGAAAACTGATATTTCATGTGTACAAATTTGTGAAGCAGAAGAAATTTCTACTTCTGGACTTAGTATGCCAAATTTAGATGTTGTTTAAGATCCAGCACATTGGGAAGTTATTTCTGATGAACTGAAAGAATTTCTGTCCACCCATTCCCCTAGACAAAATGAAGATAAAGTACATCTTACAGAAAGAATAATCGGAAATGTCAAAAGGGTGCTCACAAAACAGCATTTTTATCAAACAATGAGAAATGGTGAAACCCTAAAAAGAGAATGGTCGGTGCTCTCATTGTCCAATTATCATGTATATTGTTATATCTGCAAACTCTTTTCTACCTTCAGTTCTGCCCTTGCGACTTCTGGATTTTGTGACTGGAAGCATATATCTGAGTGCTTAGCTGAACATGAAAGTTCTGTGATCCACAGAAAAGCTGTATGCACTCTGGCATCACGTTTAAATGCATCTGAAAGACTTGATTCTTAGTTAGTTATGCAGCATGAGGCTGAATGCAAATATTGGCAAACTGTATTGACCCAAGTTGCAGCATTAATTAAGTTTTTGGCAAAGAGGGGCTTGCCTTTTTTTGGTGATAACGAAACTGTTGCATTACCAATCAGTAACTGTACGACTGAAAGTAGCTTTTCCCTTTTAAAAAGACTAAAATCTTCATTAAGAGCAACTCTCAGCCAAGAAAAGCTTTCGGCATTATCAATAATATCTTTTGAAAATGATATAACTTCAAAATTAGATTATAAAGATGTAATTCAGGATTTTGCTGCTCAAAAAATGAGAAAAAAAACATTTCAAGATAAGTTTTCTTGTACTGTCATTATGGTAAGTTCTGTGCACCTAATCAAAATTGTGTGATCTTTGTTTAAGATGTCTTTTTCTACATGCTTAGTTTTAATTTTCATAATGCACGTGTGCGACATCTGCAGTAGCGGATTCAGGAAGAGCCTATGGGGCTTCACCCCCCCCCTCCCCTCAAAAAAAAAAAAAAAAAAAGAGATTGCTAAAGGGTCATTCATCTTCATTATGCACTTTGAATATGTCAAGTTATCCTTTTTAATTACTAAACCCCTCTCAAAATTTTTACATTGGTTTACACTAAAATTTTGCTTTATTGTACATTTTTTTTAGGTGAAATCAGCTTTTTTTCAAAATTTAGCCCCTCCCAAAAGAGAATTTCTGGATCCACCACTGGACATCTGGTCAGGGCTGATAACTCCTGTGATGCTTTCAAAACTAAAACCAAGTATGAAATATCTTCAATTTTTCAGGATTTAAGCTGAGACCAAAAATTCTTTAACAAAAAACCAACACAAGAAAAAAAGCTTTAGTAAACTGTCAAGACTGCAAGAAAAATAGTTTTCTTACTAAAGATTTTTTTTCTCCAAACGCTTTAGCAAAAAAGCAAAAACCTTCTTATTTCACTTTAGCATTTGGACAAGTCTTTTTGCATGCAAAAAATGCAACCATATCTTAAACCCTGTATCCTATTCGTAATCCATGATATGAATCATGATTTTTTTCGGGGGGAGGGGGGGGGGGAATATATGGTAAGGGCCCAATTTTTTCCTTCTGCCCAGGGCCCACAATTGGCTTGATTGGGCTCTGGTCTGAAATAGCTGCTTTTCAGTGGAAGAATAATGGTGCTTTTGTTGAGCAAGATACTTGCACTAATGTTTTCATTGCTGCCTTTACGACGTGCTACATGCACTTAAAACTTACTCAAGAGATCGACAAACTTCGAGAAGCTGTGCTGTAGATGGACACCGACTCTATAATATACTGCAGTGATTGAAGCAACGATCCCCCCCCCCCCCCCATGGGAGACTATTTGGGTCAATTTACTGATGAACTTGACAGGGATTTTTCAAAGTTCTTGTGTCTGGTAAGTGCCTTTATGTTTAATTTTTGCTGGTAAAAAATACACAACGAAAGAAAAATCTGCAGAGAAAAGTGTATAATAAAGATGAGATTAAATTATACAGGTTAGTATACACAAAAAGAGTTGTGACTGCTATTAAATGATGCAACATTACCGTATGGTTACTAACTAGGCTATGACATTAGAAGTTATGTATTGTAAAAATTACATATATATGTATAAAATATATATGTTGTGTTTAATAGGTAATTGGGAATTTGATCCCATTTACCTATTAAACACCCCGTTCTATTGAAAGTAAATTTTTAGCATGTTATTAATTTCATCTGCTGATATATTTATTAAAAATACAGATGTGCATGAGTGTGTGAATATTAGATCACATAAAAAACACAGATTATAATATCAAATAAATTTATTTTTTAAAAGAATTACAAGTATGATATTTACAATTTAAATCATTTGGCAGGCGATACAATTTTCTTTTCCACAGTATTGTGTATTTCCACAGTATTCCACTTTTAATAGGCTTTGGTCATGCATACATTTTCATGATGCCCATTAAATAACTATTCTTCACAAATTCTGGAGGAAAGTCAATAGTATTCAACATGTCTTGAAATTGTTCAGAAGCTGTAGGTCTTTTCATCCTATTTCTTAAGAGAAAATTGATGATTCAAATCTAGAGGCAATGGTAACTGAGTTGTAAATTGAGAAGTACGATTCTTTTCAAAATATTGCATGGAGCTATCGCTGGTGAGCATCATGTAGAAAGACATTTTGATAAGTGTTCACTAATTCGAAGCCGAGTTCCTATTTATATTGTTTCACATCAGTTACCCAATCATTAAACTTTTCTGGGTAGCCTAAGATTTTGACTAAGTATTCTGTTTCGCCTTTGTGCTTTCTCGTTTTCAGTACTTTTTCGACCGGATAATACACAGAATCTGTTATTTTCTGACATTCTTCTTAGTAGAATGTGCCTTCGATTATTTCTCCCTTCAAATCTTTTGAATGATATACAATAGGATTTCGTTTTATAATTTTATGAATAGTAAAAATTTCTCTGGTCCAGTTTTGTTCATATCCTTTTTCAAAAAGCATTTTGGATTTGCTTATACATAGAATGTCTCCTTTTTAAAATGGCATTTCAGAGGTTGAAAGGAAAAATTTTCGTAAAGGATTTCCCATACTTTATTTTGGTTGGTTACTGAGGCAAGTCCTGTTATAATACTGCAATGCCATGTGTGATTATAACTGTGTAATAGCTTATCGAGCACATCGATGTAGCGTTTTGTATTCATTTCAGTAAAGTACTTGTACATTTTCGTTTTAAGAGTCTGATTGAATCTCTCAACAGACTTCAGTAGAATTATGGGTTGTAAAAAAATCAACTTTTTCCTTTCTTAAGAAATTTTTTTACAAGTCCCGCGCGTTTAGTTTTCTCCTCTTGTCGTTTGCCAAAGTTCAGCTGGTAGTGTGGTGTCCTTGTTTTCCTCAGCAGTTCTTTCTTTCCGTTTTCTCATGATCCATGATCGTGATGGCATCGTATCTCCATAGTAACGGAGATGGTTTTTCGATTGGCCAGCCGAAACTTTGTTTTATGCAAATGTTTAACTGACATGTGTATATCCAATAATATAATGTATATTTCTGCTTGCACACAGTTGGTGTTAGTTCTGTATGTCGCTCAGTGAGTGGAATGTGTTTTACTTTACCATGTTCTTATATTAAAGACTTTGGTTTTATAACGATGTCTCATAATTTTTATTCCAAGTGATACTTTGCACTGTTTTAGTAAACTCTGCTGACATTTCGGTTATGGGCCAACTTTTTAATAATGACCGTAAGCCAGGGTTGTCATCTCCAACTCAAGTCCCAGCTGGTGTTCCTGATTCGTTTTCGTCGATAGTGCAGCAGTGTTATTAAGCAAGTATTCCTACTAGTGTATTTTTCATCATCCCTACTGCCGTATTCTATAACAAGTATTTTAACCATGGTCTTGAAAAGTTTTTGTCATTATAGGTGATAATCCTGCAAATATGAGAGCAGTTTTTGCATTAATTAATGAAAAATATCGAAATATTGTTCTGCTATGCTGCCTTTCCCATCTTTTACATTTGTTGGTTGGTTGGTTTGTTGGTGTTTATTGGCACAAGGTCCAAAAAGGACATGCTGCGCCAGACGATGAGTTAAAACGATATAATGATGCAACCAGGTAAAAGGCTGTCACAAAACCTAGTAAAAGCTAAAAAGTAAAGACTAAAAAGGTGAAAAGTAAAATTCGATAAGTGTTAAAAGTAGATAAAAGGGGAATAAAGGCATCTGGATGGGGGGCCCCATCCTGATACTAGTCAGACAAAATTAGGTACTTCACACTGAGTAAAAAATATTGGTACGCCTAAGGAAGGCAAACAGATTCTGATGCGGGGTTTCACCCAAAATATCGTCAAGTTTGGGATGAGAGAAGTTAAAAAGTGCTTGGTAAAAACTATTAAAAGCAGTGCATGAGGTTAAAAGATGACGAATGATGAGGTCAGTATGACAATGGGGGCACTCCGGAGCAGGTTCACCTAGCAGTAAGTGTTTATGGGTTAGTCTCGTATGTCCGATGCAGAGACGTGTCAGAATGACATCATGCTTGCGATTGAGATAAGAGGGCCAGTGGTTGAGAGATGGGTGTATCTGATACAATTTATTGTCTATTTCTCTATTCCATTCGCTGATCCACTGGTCTTGTATGAGATAGGATATTCCTGATTTTATATCGCTGTAAGGCAGAGGGCAGGGATAAGGAAGGGTAGCTAGTTTGGCCAGAGAGTCAGCTTCCTCATTGCCCTGTATTCCGGTGTGACTCGGTACCCAGCAGTAAAGGATATCATAGCTGTTATCAGTTAGTTGTCTGTGCATATAGTGGACTTTACTAATATAGCTATTTGAAGGAGAGTCAGAGTGGAGGCCTTCCAGAACGCTTAAAGAGTCTGTATAGATTATAAAGCGTTTTTGTCTGAGGTAGAGATGAACCAGAGGCTTTCATTAACGGCTAAAAGTTCGGCAGTGAATACAGAACAAAAGGTAGGGAGAGTATAGCTGCATGTGTGAGAACGATAGGTATAGGCAAAGCCAACATGGGTTTCAGACTTTGAACCATCTGTGTAGAGATTTTCATACTTATAATATTTGGTTTTGTGGTCGTGGAATAGCTGTTGATATATTAGAGGATCCGTATTCTGTTTTGTGAAACTTTTGAAAGGTTGTAAGTAGTAGACATATGGAGTGTCCCAAGGTGAAATTTCAAGATGCGAGCTAGTAGAGACCCTTACATGAGCTAAATGGGTGCCCATAAGACTCCGGCGACTTTGGAGTCCAAAAGGAGGGATGCAAGAAGGACGATTTTGGTAAAAGCGATCCAGGTGATTATCTAAAAAAGAGGACTTTAAAGGGTGTGATGGATGAGAAAGTATCCGGAAAAATGTAGTGAGTGAAATCTTATGACGAGTATGAGTGAGGGATGGCTCATGACAGATTATGTAAAGACTCTGGACTGGAGAAGTCCTAAAAGCTCCGGAGCAGATACGTAGTGCGGTGTGATGCACAGTGTCAAGTTTTCTTAAAGCTGTCTTGCAGGCCGATCCATAAATGCTGCAAGCGTAATCCATTTTTGAGCGGATAGCAGCATGGTATACACGCAACAAGGCATCACGCTCAGCCCCCCAAGAGGTATTGGAAAGCACCTTTAAAATATTCAAGTTCCTTTCGCATTTGCTGCGAATGTAGGAAATATGTTGAGTGAACGTGAGTTTCTTGTCAAAGAAAAAACCTAAAAACTTGGCAGAATCCCGGACTTCTATTTTGGACCGGCCTAAGTAAAGTTCTGGATCTGGATGGATCCCACGCTTCCTGCAAAAGTGGATGGCTACTGTCTTGTTGGCAGAGATTTTAAAGCCGTTAGTGTTACACCAATTTAAAATGCGTTTGATGGTATTTTGTAATTGCCGTTCTAAGAGACGCATGTCCTTGCCCTGGCAAGAGACCTGTAGGTCATCTACATAGAGGCTACCACTTACAGTGGTAGGGAGTTGGTTTAGAATGTCATTAATTTTTATGGAAAAGAGGGTGACACTCAGTACAGAACCTTGAGGCACACCCTCTTCTTGAGTAAAATTACTGGACGCTGTGTTATCTATGCGGACCCTGAAATTTCGTAGCGAAAGGAAGTTTTGTATGAAAGTAGGCATATTGCCACGGAAGCCCAAGGTGTGGAGGTCACGGAGAATACCGTACCGCCATGTCCTGTCATAGACTTTCTCTATATCGAAGAAGATGGACACTAAGTGATTTTTTTGCAGGAATGCATTACGGATGTTTGTCTCCAGATTTAAAATGTTATCACTGGTGGACCTGCCTTTACGGAAGCCACTCTGAAAAGGGTGTATATGGCCCTGGGCTTCTAAGACATAAACTAGGCGAGCATTAACCATCTTTTCCATCAGCTTACACAGGCAACTGGTAAGCGCTATGGGGCAGTAATTATTCGGATCAGATGCATCTTTTCCAGGTTTAGGAAAGGGAATGACCACAGCATTCCTCCAGAAGGAAGGAAATGCATGCTCATTCCAGATTCTGTTGTATAGGTGTAGAAGATTAAGTAAAGAATTGTAGGGTAGGTGTTTTAACATTTCATATGTGATGCCGTCTGGACCAGGGGAGGTATTTGATGACTGCTTTAGGTACCTCATGAGTTCATTGACAGTAAACATGCTATTGTAAGGAAAATAGGAAAGAGTATTAAAATTTAATTTATACCTTTCAGATTGTTGTTTATATGGAAGGAAGGTGTTTGAATAGGAGGTACTGCTAGAATTGAAAGCTAGGGACTTAGCGATAGTGTTGGCTATCTCTTTTGGGTCAGATATTGTGGAGTTATTGATGGAAAGGCAGGATATAGGATGGTTATTGTAGATGCCCATTGTCCTTTTAATTTTAGTCCACAGTTCTTTACTGGAAGTAGATGTGGTGATACTGGACACATAGTCAATCCAGGATTCCTTTTGTGAATGCCGGCGTATTTTAGGGGCGTAGGCTTTTGCTTTTTTATAGGCAATAAGGTTTTTGGTTGTAGGGTACTGCCGGAAGACGCCCATGCTTTCTGTTGCTGCTTCTTGGCGAGGGTACATGTCTCATTCCACCACGGTTTTTTGTTTTTTCGGAGTGTATTATTTGATTTAGGGATAGACGCATCTGCAGCTTTTATTATGATAGAAGTAACTTTTGTAACGACCTCATCAATTGTACCTTCTATGGCTTCAAGGGGTATGACGGATAGCTCAGTGAAGGCGTCCCAGTCTGCTTTGGCGTGTACATAATGGGAGATGGTAGAATTATGGGTAAGGTTTTGATATAGAGGTGAGAGTAGAATTGGGAAGTGATCACCATTATGTAGGTCGCTAGAAGCAGAGAAATTATACAGAGGAAGGATGGGTGGAGAACAGATTGCAATATCTATGGCATGGAATGATTTAGTCGGATAATGGAAATAGGTGTTGTTGCCATTATTCATGATGCAAAGATTATAGTCAGTTATGAGTTGTTCAATTTGTTGTCCTCTATTGTTGATATCTTTACTGCCCCATAAGGGACTCTGAGCATTCATGTCCCCCAGGAGGATGAAAGGAGGAGGAAGTTGCAGGACCAGATTATTTAGTGAAGTTTGACTGATTGTTTCATTAGGGGGAAGGTAGATACTGCAGATTGTGATAAGTTGTTTGAGATGGATGCTAGCGGCGACAGCCTGCAAAGTAGTGTTGAGATTAATGGGACGATAAGGATATTTATTGTTTATTAAGAGGGCAACTCCGCCGGAGGCCCTGTCCCCTGGCTCATAATCTTTTCTGAGGGTGATATAATTGCAGATTTGCGTTTGTTTATTGGTCCTGAGATATGTTTCCTGTAGGGCAAGGCAAGTGGGATTATGATCATAAATTAAAGTTTTGAGGTCATCAATTTTATTTAAGAAACCGTGGCAGTTCCAAGATAGCAGCAGGGCCATAATCAAGTGATGTTAGGGATGATGGAGAGCTTGCTTTTAGTCCCCGTAGGTGTAAGTGGGGTACTAGGAATATCATTGTCATCCATGATATTGTCTGAAATGTCAGAGTCCGTAGGATCTAAATGCAATATTGAATCGTCAATGGGTTTTTGTGGAAGGATGTTTTTAAGTCTGGACTTACTGTATTTTGCCTTATAGGAAGCAGATTTTTTGATTATAGGTCTATTTTGAGTGGAGTTGTTGCTTTGAGACTTCTTCTTGGATGTGCTTTTTTGTAGAGCTATGGAAGAATTATTTTGGTTAGAAGTTAAGTGTTTAGTTTTAGTAGTGGAAGTAGGTATAGAGACAGGCACAGATGTTGGTGGCTCGGTTTGTATGGCAATTGATTTAACAGATTTGACTGCTTCAGAGTAAGACTGACCGGGTATGGGGGTACGGGAGTTGAGCACTTTACGGGCTTCTGGATAAGACAGTCCTTGTGTGGCACGCAAGGACTGGATTTCTTTTTCATACAACCATTGCGGGCATGAGCGGGAATATGAAGGATGATCTTGTTTGCAGTTCACACATTTGGGTGGATTAGAGCAGGTGTCACTGTCGTGGCCGGAGATCCCACAACGAGCACAGATTGGGGAACCACGACAGGATGGTTTGGTATGGCCGAACTTTTGACATTGAAAGCACCGAGTAGGATTAGGTATGCATGGCCTAACGGCACATGAGAGGTATCCTGCTTTGATATGGGAAGGAAGTTTAGGTGATTGGAAAGTCAGAATTATATGTTTGGTGTCCAGTGTTTGGTTATTGCGTCGGATAGAGATTCTGCGAACTGCACAAACATTTTGGGATTTCAGATTTTCAAGGATTTCAGCCTCGGAGCAGTGTAATAGGTCAGGTTCGGATATGACACCTCTTGATGAATTAAGTGTCCTATGGGGTAATACAGTGACTGGTTTTAGGCCGATAGTTTTTAATTGCATAATATTGTTTGCCTGTTTGTTATTTGTTACTTCTATTAAGATGTCGCCAGAGCGTATTTTTTTAATTTTTGCAACTTCTCCAACATTAGAAAGTATGGTTTTATGGATTAGAAATGGGGATGTTTGGTTAAAGTTTCCGTCCTGACATTTTACGAGAAAGAATTTTGCGGTAATAGCTCCCTCAGTAAGAGAGTTCGGAACGTTGACGTTAGATAAAGAAAGTATCGAATCCATATTGGGGATTGGACATTCGGACCCGACCGCACCGCCCACCACGGAGCCCAACGAGGGGATGCATGTACATGCACCAGTGCTAGTCGGGTCTATACGCGCACAGTACATCCCTTAAGCAGCATCCACCCTTAACGATGTACCCAGTAGATGTCCGTTTGCTTGAACCCTAGCAGTTGGCCGAACCAGTACCACCAGCCGATTGATACACAAGGGAACGCTGTGTACCTCCCGTTTACCCGAAGCCGAGGCCAAAGCAATGTGTTGGAGAAAGTACCCCTCAATTACCAGGATCCCCATTTCCGGGGACACGGGTCTCCACGCACGGCAAACACGTGGGCAGTTTAACCGCCAATAGAAGCTGGCGGCACAGAGCGACCGCAGCTTCTAAAGGGGGGCCCTCACCTCCAAGGAGGAAACTATACTGAGGGAGAAAGCGAAGGAGAAAGCAAAGTAAAGAGGAGGGTAAAGAAAAGAGGAGTGAAGGATCGCTGGGGCCCCGGGATTGCGACACCCGTGAAAACCTAAAGGAGGTCTTCCCCCTGAGGGGCTTTTACATTTGTTATGTTCGGATATTTTACTATGCAAATCAATTCAAACTTGTGTGTTACATGCAATAGAAATAGTGAAAACTATTAAAAAGTCACGTATTACATGCCATGTTTGTAAAAATGCAAAATCAAGATAATAAATCTGCAATTTCATTGAAACTCCCTGTTAAAACTAGATGCGGAAGTTATTTACACTGTTTCGAGACCTTAAAGTAAATAAGTTTGTTTTGCAGACTATGGCAATTAGTGAAGCTCAAATAACCTCAGAGTTAAAAAAAGGCTTTCAGGTGAAGATTTTTGGGATCGTGTTGAGAAAGTGGCTTGTAATTTGGAACCAATAGTAAAATTAATCATTCACTTTCAGTCAAATGAACTACAAAACCAGCTAGTAAATAGTAAGTTTAACAACTTAGAGAATATCTTATTAGAACAGCTTCCCAAGTCTCTACAAAAATCTGAAGAAAAGCTAATCCTTGATAAATTTAAGAAAACAAAGGCATTTGATCTTGGACCAATTCATCTTGCAGCAGATATTTTGAATCCCTTCCCAGGTAGCACACACACAGGGTTCGTACACCTCAGGGAAACCTGGAAAACCGGGAAAACTCAGGGAATTAAATATTAGCTTTAAAAAGTCAGGGAAACTTAAAATTTTCATAAAAAAAACTGGAAAATCTAGCTTTTAACCTGGAAAATTAAAATCCCCACCCCGTATTTCTTGTTACTTTTTCTAAATGCTACGATACGGTACACCTAAGCTACTTCCAATCCTTCCTCAGCCGCTTAGGCTTAGCTGCTTTGCCTCCACCGCGTGTGCGGGCGAACCTGCTTGCGAAGAGGTGGGTGGGTACTGAATGACTCATCCATCTCTTGTGAAGATGAAAGCGATCTTCACTACCCGTGAACCCCGTCTGATCGCATTTTCCTCTCGGGTTGAAGCTTGAAGTTAGGTGCTAACCCCATGGTTGGTGTATGTGAAAAGAACCAACCTTCCAATCAACAACTTGTTTTTATCACATAAGTTCGTTCACCACGCGTCGTCTCGTTACACGTGCGAAACATGCTTGTATGAAGTTGTGAGGTGATGACAGTTCCGAGTGTGTGTTTTTTTAAGAGTTGTTTTATTTTTTTATGTTGTTTTGATTTCTTACTTAAAATGAGTTAGAAGACATTTTTCAACCCTGATTGGGCGGACAGTAATAAAAATCCACAGTGGGCTGATTGGATCGAAAGTGTTCCAGGCAGTCCCAACGAAGGTCGCTGCCGATTATGCATGAAAACATTTTCGCTAAGCAATATGGGACGGAGAGCTATAGTCAGCCACGAGTAAAGTGGGAAGCATAAAAAACTGATTGCTAATAGAAGCCAAAATAGTATTGTGAGCTGTTTTAAAACTAATGAAAAAGAAGCTGAGAAAAATGACAACACAGTCATTGTAAGTTCTAACTCGGCTGCTCCTCATTGCTCAAACTTGGCTGCAAAAAGTGCTCATGCTAATCTGTCAAGTTTTGTTGTTAAAGAGGAGATACAAACTGCTGAAATATTGTGGGCCATGAAACTCATCATGTCCGATTCTTCCTATAATAGCTTTAAGGATGCTGCCGAATTGTTTAAATGCATGTTCCCGGACAGTGAAATCGCCAAAAAAGTTACTCTTAGCAGTAGCAAAATGGCTTATTTGGTTGCATTTGGTTTGGCTCCATATTTTAAAAAAGAATTGAGAAATGAAATAAAGGATAATGAATTTGTCATTTGTATGGAAGAAGCACTGAATAGAGTTGCACAGAAGGGCAGATGGACTTGATTATTAGATTTTGGCCTGAGGATTCTTCAGAAATCAAAGTAAGATATTTTACTTCTGTTTTCCTTGGCCATTCAACAGCTAAAGATCTGTATGCAAATTTTTGCAAGGGAGTTGCAGAATTATATTTGAAAAATCTTCTGCAGCTCTCATTAGATGGTCCGAATGCAAATTTAAAATTCTTGAGTCATCTAACAGAAGAACTGAAAGAAAACACAGGGCAGACCTTATTAAGCATTGGTACATGCAGCTTACATGTGATACATGGAGCTTTCCAGAGAGGCAACAAAAAGACTAATTGGAGGCTTAATGAAATTTATTCATCAATGGACAGGCTTTTTAAAGACAGTCCAGCAAGACGTTCAGATTTTATATTTATTACCGGCACCAAATTATTTCCTTTAAAGTTTTGCAGTATTATGTGGATTGAAAACGTCAATGTTTCAGAACGAGCAATAGAAGTTTTTCCCAATGTGGTGAAATATTTCAATACTGTGAAAAAGAATTTGCCACAGAATATGTCGTTCTTTAACGTACAAGAAGCTCTTTCTGACAAATAGATTTTGGCAAAAATGGCATTTTTTTCTTCAATTGCAAATGTTTTGCAACCATTTTTGAAAGAACTTCAGCCCCTAGTACCTTTTATGTACAATGCACTTTCAGATATTCTGAGGCAAATTATGTCAAAATTCATCAAAAGTAATCTTCTTGACGATGCCAAAACCTTAACTAAGCTATTTGAGATTGATGTGACTCTATCAAAAAATCAACGAAGGCATGTTCATGTGGATATAGGTATAGGGGCAAGGAGTTTTGTTTCCAAAAGTGGTGCATCAGAGGCATAAAAAAACAAGTTTTTGGTAGAATGCAAAGACTTTCTGATTGAGATGTGTTCCAAAATCTTTGAAAGATTTTCTGCTAACTTTTTCGCTCTTAGACCGTTATCATGTTTAACCCTCCAAGCGGCTGAGACGTAAAATCCCGTTCACTTCATTCCAGTTTTCACTGCAATGCATCTATAATTTAAATTATTTATAACACCAAGGTATCATAAAATATATTTCGATATTAAAGATTATAGGTATCTTTGGAGTTAACTTTTTAATAATTACAAATCTTCCTATCGAACTTTTATTTTTTAAATAATTTTAAAGCTGCATGAAATTTTTACCGTGAAAACAACTTTACATTATTTGCCCATTTCCAAGACGCTCAGAGGGTTAAATCCACTCACAATTCGATGAAACCCTTCAATTTGTGAACAGCGAATGGATTCATTATTGCTTTCAATTAACGAATGCAATCGTATATCTGTTGTCACATTAGGCAGAGCAAAACAGCAGTTTAGTGCATTTTTTAACAAAGCACAAAATGAGCTCAAAGAAAGTTTTTTGGCTTTTTCAAAAGAGAAAGGTTGTTTGGATGTTTTCTATTCATCTTTATTAGAAGGTAAAGAAGAATTCAAAGATCTATGGAAAATTGTTAAGTTAACATTAATTTTATCCCATGGAAATGCATCAGTGGAATCCGGATTTTCTGTGAATAAAGATATTTTAGTAGAAAACTAAGTGAAACTTCACTGATTGCGCAATGCACAGCATATGATTAGTACATAAAAACGAAAGGTGGAGTGGTCAAGTGTTGAAAGGTCTCCTCCCCCAAAAAGAAAAAGAGTTAAACAAAAACACGATGAGCTTTCAGAAAATGAAATAGACTCATTACCAAATAAGTTGTTGTCAAATGTAGCAGCAGCACCAGTAGTATCCGATGATGAATCACGCCCCGATTTTGAATTTCTCTGTATGTAATATTTTTAAACTTCGACTGTTTATATCAGTAAACTGTAATTTACTTGCATTTTACTAGTCCCTAATTTCTCTTAATTGTTTATTAAAGTAACAATATTTAACCATAAATATTTAATGACTGGTAAATTAATCCAAACAGTAGTTTTGCTTTTTAACAGGCTTTTCCAAAGATTTTGGTTCTCTGTAGTTAAAAAAAAAACACTACATAATCAGGGTTTTGAACCCACCCAAAAAAACCCAGGTGGGTTTAAAAAAAAGGACCCAATAGAACCCACACAGAAACTTTTTTTTTTGGGGGGGGGTTATTAAACTTTAGCAATCTTAATCATTTGTTATTTGTCATTAAATGCACACAATATTATTTACACAACTTAGTGCATCATATTAGAAAAAAACTAGTATATATATATATGATTAATTTTATAAAATTACTTTTCCTACCTTAACATAAAGAAGAATGTATGTAACAAATTTTAAATTGTATGTGCTGTGTGTTTAATATTCTTTTTTTTTTTTTAAGGCTCCACACTAATTGCTAGTGTAAATGCTGAAATGGGTAACTCTAGTTCCTCGACATCAGTTAATGGTAAGTTTATTTTATTAACCCCTTCCTTCTCGCTCCCGTCAAAATCACGGGGTGAGGTTTCGCTCTCTATTTCTCGTGTCCGTGATATTTCCGGGCTGGAGTATTCAAAAGTAGTATGCCAAAAAGATTTTAAAAATTAATTTCTTTTGCCCGGGAAAAGTTTTATTTCTCATTTTATATACGAGATGGCAGCACCAGTATATTTTTATGTAATTTAAGATAGTTAATTTATTTTAAACTAGATGTCAGCACTAATCAAGCATTTATTATTTACGATATGTATTTTGTAATCTTAGCGTCAGCCCAGTTAGTTAGTCTCTTTGTGAATACACGTGGTTTCTGTTCTGTGATAAAATATATTTTAATATAATCTGTAGATTATGGAGTCAGAGTCAGAAAGTGAATTGGATTTTAATTTTAGTATAAATGAATCTGAGAGTGATTCTGAAGTAACTGATTTTTATGAAAGTTCGCTTAGTGAATCTGAGAGCAGTGATGATGGAGCTATACTGTTGCCTGGACGAGTATGGACTAAAATTGTATCTACTTCAGTAGATCATGCATCCCCACGTTTTAAAATTTTGGGAACCCCAAAGGTAAATATAAATTTTGATCCAAGTTCTGGTGTCTTACAATATTTTGGGTATTTTGTAAATGACAATTTAGTGGATCTCATCATTTCGGAAACAAATAGATATGCCGAACAATGCCAAAATTCTTCAGGATTCCGCCTATACAAAAATAGAAAAGTTTGGATACCTGTCACAAAGGAAGAAATTCTTAAATTTCTCTGTATAGTTATTTTACAAGGCATTGTAAGAAAACCCGATACAAAAATGTATTGGAGCAAAAAACATTCGATTGCAACACCTTTTTTCAGAGGTGTAATGCCTTGTAACAGATTTTACGAAATACACAAGTTTCTGCATTTTGTGGATAATGAAACTTATGATTTTAAAACACATCCAAATCCTAAGTTGTATAAAATCTGGCCGGTGTTAGAGCATCTGAATGAATTGTTTCAAAGAGCTGTAACTCCTTGACGTGATATTGTAATTGATGAAACACTCATGCTTTTCAAAGGTCGTTTAGGATGGCGACAATATATGCCAAAAAAGAGATCCCATTTTGGTGTAAAATCGTATTTGTTAAGTGAGTCAAGATCTCGATATACAGGGTGTCCAGCCTTAATGTGACCCAATAGCTTATTCCCGAACCATTCGGTTTAGATATGCACTTCCAATTTGAAAAATGTTTTAAAAAAGGTAAAGAATGTTTTTACATGCTTTTCAAACCAAAAAACCCATTTAGAAAAAAATTAGAAAAATTAAATTTTTATACGGTCTCCAGGTCCTATCACTTATATTTAGGAAAAGATGCAGTACACAAAAACAAAGTAAACACAGAAAGTTTCATTTTATTACGATAAAAACTGACCAAGTTATGGAACTTCGAAAATCATACATTTCATCCATTTTCTCGGCCAATTTCAAGAAGCTAGTAAGGGACCGTCTCCAAAGTGAAATTAATTGGAACTCAGCCAGGAAACATTCGCTCTTACACGTCACTCTTATGTAAATCGTTTTTAAATTTAAAAGTACACACATTATGTTAATATTACAATAACTGAGTACTTAAGAAACAAAATTTATTCTGTGTACGTGTAAAACATAGATAAAATAAAATATTTTGGACGAAGAAAACTTTTCAAAAGCAGTTCCAAAAAAATAGACTTATTTGCCTGCGGTACTGATCATGGCAAACGTTAAAAATCTGTTGTGTAGTCGCTTGCAATTGCATACAGTCGTATTCTAATATTACGAATTCTAGTACAGGAGAATGAGATGTATACAAATGAAGAATACTGCGAAATGGTACTGTTGTATGGGCAGTGTAATCGAAATAAAAGAGAGGCGGCAAGACTTTATGCCATTAAATTTCCCAGTCAAAGACATCTATCTTATTGTACAATTGCCCGTGCTGTTCAACGCTTGTATAGAACTGGGAGTTGTCATAGACGTATTCCCTTGTCTCGTGCCACACCTTCAAGATTGCGGATACCCGCTGAGGATGTTCTAGGATATGCCCTGGCTCATCCTGAAAGTAGTGTCCAGGATATTAGCAAGGCTTGTTCCTACTCAAAATCGACGGTGTGGAACATATTACATACGTACGGTGCATTTCCTTATCGTCCAGTCCTGGCGCAGGAGCTAATGCCTGGATTCCAGTTGTATACATCTCGTTCTCCCATACTAGAATTCGTAATATTAGAATACGGCTGTATGCAATTGCAAGCGACTACACAACAGATTTTTAACGTTCGCCATGATCAGTATCGCAGCAAATCAGTCTGAAGCCGCAGGCAAATAAGTCTATTTTTTTGGAACTGCTTTTGAAAAGTTTTCTTCGTCCAAAATATTTTATTTTATGTATGTTTTACACGTACACAGAATAAATTTTGTTTCTTAAGTACTCAATTATTGTAATATTAACGTAATGTATGTACTTTTAAATTTAAAAACGATTTACATAAGAGTGACGTGCAAGAGCGAATGTTTCCTGGCATAGTTCCAATTAATTTCACTTTGGAGACGGTCCCTTACTAGCTTCTTGAAATTGGCCGAAAAAATGGATGAAATGTATGATTTTCAAAGTTCCATAACTCGGTCAGTTTTTATCGTAATAAAATGAAACTTTTTGTGTACTGCATCTTTTCCTAAATATAAGTGATAGGACCTGGGAACCGTATAAAAATTTAATTTTTGTAATTTTTTTCTAAATGGGTTTTTTGGTTCGAAAAGCACGTAAAAACATTCTTTACCCTTTTTAAAACATTTTTTAAATTTGACTGGTATGGTCGCATCTTTAAAAGGCAACACAGTGCCATTTAATGTTCCAAATATGCCTAAGCTGCCCATAGATAATGCTGTGGAACTAAAAGAATGGGAGACTTTTATTGAAAATGCAGATAATTTTGCTCGTACAGTATGTATATATTTTTAAAATTTTGTTCATTTCATACAATACATGAATGTTGGGTCTTTATCATTAAATTAAGCTTTCTTGTCTAATTTGCTAGTTTGTTTGTGATAGACATTAGTAAAATAATTAATGCAGCTAGGTGTTTGAAGTGATCATCGTTGCATGATGAGAATTAACAAAATTTAAATGAGGAATGGTAGTTGCTTAAAGGCAAATGGAGACAACTCAATCTAATTTCAGATACAACCACCAGCTATGGACAACGCAGCAGGCAGCCATGTACTTTAAATGACAGAGATCAGTGATGCATCCGAATAGTTGTGAGTGGCAGCAGTCAAGTAATGCTGCGTGAAATAACCGCAGAAATCCATATGAGTCGTACAACAGATGGGTACGTATGGACTATGCAAAATCAGTTTCATTGGACTATGGCAGCAGAAGGCCAACTTGAGTGCCATTACTGAATGCACAACATCGCTTGCAGTGCGTTTTCCGAGCTCACGAACATATCCATTGGCAGGGGCGAATCCAGAAATTACTCAAGGAGGGGGTGATTTTGCACCTGAAACAGAGGGGGGGGGGGGTTAGAATGCGCAAAAATCATTTTATAATTAATATAATCAATTAGACCAATTAATGTAATTATTTTATTGTTAAATCTAATTAACATTTTTAAGGGCTTTAGTGTTTGTCAATCCCACATATAATTAAGCTAATTTATGCTTACCACAACAAGTAATTAGCAAGGTATAAAGCATTACACTAATTAATCAGATTTATTATTAATACAGTAACTTTTTCTGTGCTGTATTTTCTGTTTTTGGTTAGTCTATCTATGCCGCATCGAGTTGCTGCCCTCCGCTGGGCAAAACAAGGTCAGACACGTTATTATAAAAGGTATCCCATGACTTATCACCTCAGTGTATTTCTTTTCACAAATTGATTTACTTTGGAATTCAATAAATGTCACTAGAGTAATATAATGTAATTTAAATAATGATTTAGGAAGTGCTTTTAATTGAGCATTTTTATAGAATTGTAAAGTGTTTTGAATGATTTTTATAAGAAAGTAATTTCTGTTGAGTGACTTTAAAAGTCAAGGTGTTTGACTGCAAGTGGTAAATACCTTTTTATACCCATATTATTGATCTTACCTGATTTATTCTTTGTACTGATGATCTATGCCATTATGTATAAAAGTTTATTCACTTAAGCTGTATTTGTTTATTATCAGGTGAAGTACTTCGGATGCCATGCTAGCCATGATGTGAGCCAAAGTGTTCGAAGAATATTAGCAGAAGTTCTAACAAACAATTTTGACTGAGACTGGATGGCAGGTGGCACTTATTATCACTCCGTGGCACTATCTTTTCACTGGTTGGCACTAGTACCCCCTACTTTGTATGTTAAAATATGCTCTGATTCAGTGTATCATTGAATGACATTACAATCTAAATTTGATTCTGTCTTCTTGTGAAACATAATTAAGTGAATCAGTGTTGGTGTATTTTATCCAGGGTGAAAAAACCTACCTACCTCTTAAATTTTGACTAACGAGTCAGAAAAGTGAAAAATAAAATTGCCCAACTATTAAAAAGAACCTTTTGTGTTATTTTTCTAAATTTTACAACTTTTCTTTTGCCTAGGGGAGGGCATTGCCCCTGCACTTAGACTAAATCCTTAAATCCATTAATCTAAGTAATTCACTTATTATCAGTTTTGATATGTTTTATTAGGAATTAAATATGATTATATAGATACATTCTCCTATATAAGAATATTAAGTTATGACTTACATGCAATGTGGATTTTCTACATAGGTGAAGGCATTGACGAAGAAAGTTTCAAAATGTTAGATGATGAAACTTTGAAGATTTTGATCCCAAAAGCTGGCCCAAGATAGAAATTAAAAAGCTACTTCAGGGGTCAGTCCAGGTTTCTTTCCCAGGGTCCTATTTTTGTGAAATTTTACCTAATTTTGTGAATTTATAATTAATTTTGTGAATTTTTTCTATTTTTGTGAATCTTTCCTTATTTTGTGAACTTCTTCCAATTTACTTTTTCATTTTTGAGCAAGAAAGCAATCACGAAATAGAATTGAATATTTTTTAAAAAATTAAAAACAAAATGGGTATAGTTAGTTCCCTTAAAAAAAAGTTGGCCAAAACTGAATAATTCCTGTTCACCGAACATCCGGGATAGTCATACCCTAGAACAATATTTAAAAAAAAAATTCGATTAAAATTAAAAATATAAAGCTTTAAATCTTTACTTTTAAATGATTAAAAAACAGATTTTATAATAAACGTAGGCCATGGTAGTTTTGATTTTAAATTGCAGGTACTAAACACTTTTATTTACACCCCAAATTCAAACTTTAGTAATTTTTAAATATTACAATGTCTGTCAGTTTCGACTAGAAATACTCTAATACTAACGATGTGAAAAATGCAATTTATAAATCTAGTTAAATTTCAACAATCGGAGGGAAAGCAAAAATAAGTTGCAGATAATTACAGATGGGAGAAATTAGCTAACATTTTAAAAAATTAATTTCAACTTGTACCATTAAAGAAAAATTATTTGTCAGTGTACACAGAATATCCCCAAAAAACTGACCTGGGGTTTTATTCCTTAAATATTTTTCACAAATATTTTACAGTAAATCACAAATTTATGTTTAAAAAAAAAAAAAAAAGGCACAGAATTTTACAGTAATGATTATAATAAATGTTGGAAGATTAAATCTAAATAAATACAAATGTACATTTTTATATGGTCTCCAAACAGAAAATTCCCACTCTGTAAGATGTGCCCATGCATTAATTAAGTTTAAAAAATTTAATTAAGTTATAAATTTTCAGTCTTCTATCAAAAATGATAGGTTCTAGCTAAAAATTGCTCGCTACGGCCCTGCCTATGCCGATAGCATTTCTCTGTAGTGTACCGCTATGACCGCTATTTAAAATGATATTAAATCCCAATAAAATCACTCCTATGCTTTGTTGTTCACTCCCAAGAATGAAAAAATGCAGTATTACACTATTTCTACCCCCTCCCCTTTTTCCATCTTTGAGCAGTGATTGACTTATATTTATCACATTCCACAGTGTAGATTCTCGACCGATTAAACAGGGTGCGGCACCCGGCAATGTCCTTTTTCTCCTTCCTTACCATACAGTTTTCTTATACACGAGACAATACAATGAAGTCAAAATTGATGTTTAAACGACCCTTTACAAACAGTGGCGCAGAGAGGGAGGGGGAGCAGGGGGAAAATCCCCAGGGCCTCAGTTTGTGAAGGGTCCCGTTTTTGCTGTTTATATGATACTTGATTGCGTGTTGTCAATTTTGTAAAAAAAAAAAAAAAAAAAAAAAAAAAAAAGAGCTCAAATTCAGATTATGTCCCCGGATGTTTCAAATTAATTTTTGAATGAAATTACAAAAGGCCAGCTAGAGCATAAACCACCAACTTGACAAAAACGAGAAGTGTTTCTGATTGAGTCTTCTTTTGCAAGGAAAGTAGATATTGACGGTGTTATTCAACGGTTTGCCATGACTAAAAGTAGAAAAGATTTATTTAACAAGAAATCATTTTTTTTCTGAGACACGTTGTTAAATAGTGGAAGAAAGGGTATAGCCAGAGTAGAGACTATGGGCCCACCCAACCTCCGAAATTTTGAATTTTCCTTAACAAGATATTAAAGATCGACTTTCTATGAGAAATTTTGAAATTTCCACTGTTTTGGCCATCTGAAATTTTTTTGGCTGCTTGCTTGCATGGAAGTATGAATAAAAATATTAATTTTTTCAATACTGAGGAAACATGCCATGCGAAAATGTTAACGTTTAAAATACAGTTTCTCTATGGAGGTGACGAAACCTTCAAAACAAAATGTTGGGATTTTTTAGAGCATGGATGTTTATTAAAGTATAATACTCTTTTAAATTAATAATTTTAATTCTGTTAATTATTTTCCAATTACTATTACTTTAAAGTTTCTTTAAATGATTAATAATTTTCAAAAGGATTTCTGGATAGAAAAGGGACCCCACAAATTTTATCCCCGGGGCCCCGACTTGGCTCTCTGCACCTCTGTTTACAAAACAGGAAGTATAACTGTTCCTTCAAAAAAATCCAATCAGCTTTTTTTTTTTTTAATGCAAAGAGATAAAATGTCCTTCAATAAATAATTATTGTTTCTGTTTTCTTTTATTTGCGTGATCTGAAAGATGCCCTTGGAATGTTTGTTTTTTCAGCAATGTAAGAGGGCCATCTGGCACATTACGCTTTCAGTTGGGGGGAAAGAAGGGTTGGTTGGTTGGTTTGTGTGTGTTTAATGGCACAAGGTCCAAAAAGGACATACTGCGCCAGACAATGAGTTAAAACCATAAATGATGTATTCAGGTATAAGGTGTCACGAAACTTAGTAAAAGCTAAAATGTAAAGACTAAATGGTGAAAAGTAAAATAAACTAAAAAGTCGATAGTGTTGAAGGTAGATAAAAAGTGTTAATGGAGGATAAAAGTTGAAACAAAGGCATCTGGATGGGGCCTCCCATCCAGATACCAGTCAGACAAAATTGGACACTTCACATTGAATAAAAGATTTTGGTACGTCTAAGAAATGCAAACAAATTTCGATGGGGGGTTTCACCCAAAATATCGTCCAGTTTGGGATGAGAACAGTTAAAAAGTATTTGGTAAAAACTATTAAAAGCAGAGCAAGAGGTTAAAAGATGATGTATGCTAAGATGAGTATGACAATGTGGGCATTCAGGAGGGGGTTCACCCAAAAGGAGGTACTTATGAGTTAGCCTCGTGTGGCCAATCCGAAGACGAGTGAGAGTGACGTCGTGCTTGCGGTACGGTTGAATGGACCAGTGGGTGAGAGCTGGCCGGATAGAGTGAAGTTTGTTTTGGGTTTCACAGTCCCATATGTCATTCCAAGTGCCTTTTGTTAGGGAAGAGATGCCAGACTTTATGTCAGTATAGGGCAGATCACGGTTATATGGGATGGTAGAATGCCTTGCCAAAGAATCAGCTTTTTCGTTTCCGGGAATCCCAATATGACTAGGTACCCAGCAGTAGAGGATGTTGTATCCACGGTTCATCAGTCTCTTGTGCATGCATAGGACTTTTAAAATATAACTATGAGTGAGGGAGCCAGATTTCAGATTCTCTAATACACTTAATGAGTCAGAGTAGATGATGAAATGTTTGATATTTGTTCTCGAGATGTAAAGAAGGCTTTCATGAATAGCTATTAATTCGGCTGTAAATATGGAGCAAAATGAAGGTAGGGTGTAGCTGTAAGAATGATTTCGATGTACATAAGCAAAGCCAACGTGATTAAGAGATTTTGAGCCGTCAGTATATAGTTCGTCGAAGTTTCTATATTTGCTTTTATGGTCTAGAAATAACTGTTGGTATATTATGGGGTCAGTGTTTGGTTTTGTGAAGCCTTCGAATGGTTGTAGGTAGAAAATCTGCAATTTAGTCCATGGTGGCACTTCATCAAATGAACAAGTAGATGCATTAACATCCTCCAATTGGGTACCGACTACACTCTTACGGATTCTAAGTCCGAAGGGGGGAGTGCAGGAAGGGCGATTTTCATAAAACTGGTCCAATTGGGTGTCTATTAGAGAATCCTTTAAGGGATGTGAAGAATGAGAAAGGATGCGATAATAGGTATTTAATGATAATTTTTGACGTATGAGAGCGAGAGGTGGTTCATGACAGGTGACGTAAAGGCTATGTACAGGCGATGTCCTAAAAGCTCCAGAGCATATGCGTAGTGCAGTATGATGCACAGTGTCAAGTTTTTTTAGTGCTGATTTAGAAGCCGATCCATAAACGCAGCTTGCATAGTCAATTTTGGATCGGATGACGGCACGGTAGATCCGCAAGAGCGCATCACGGTCAGCCCCCCAAGAGGTATTGGTTAAAACCTTTAAAATGTTAAGTTTTTTCTCGCATTTATTGCGGATGTCTGAGATGTGTTTAGCAAATGTAAGTTTCTTGTCAAAATTTAAACCTAAAAATTTGATAGAATCCTTGACAGCAATATTAGTATGGTCAGGATAAAGTTCCGGATCTGGGTGGATCCCGCGCTTCCGGCAAAAATGGGTACAAACTGTTTTTTCTGCTGATATTTTAAACCCATTTCTGTCACACCACTTTAAGATGCGGTTGATAGCATTCTGAAGCTGGCGTTCTATCAGGCGCATGTCCTTTCCCTGACAGGAGATTTGCAGGTCGTCTACATAAAGACTACCGTAAACAGTCGAGGGCAGTTGTTTCAGGATGTTGTTAATTTTTATTGAGAAGAGGGTGACACTGAGTACGGAGCCCTGTGGAACACCCTCCTCTTGAACAAAGTTATTAGATAGCATGCCATTAACCTCCACGTTCGGTCATATGCCTTTTCAATATCAAAAAAAAAAAGAGACTAAGTGGTTCTTTCGTAAGAAGGCATTACGAATTTGGGTCTCTAATTTTAATATGTTATCTATGGTGGATCTACCCTTCCGGAAGCCACTCTGGAAGGGATGTATATGGTCCCCCGTTTCTAAAATGTAAACAAGCCGGGTATTGATGATTTTCTCCATTAATTTACATAAGCAACTAGTAAGGGCTATGGGTCGGTAGTTATTAGGGTTAGATGTATCTTTTCCTGGTTTAGGAAAGGGAATGACTATTGCATTTCTCCAAGAGGTGGGAAAGGTTTGTTCGTTCCATATTCTATTGTACAATTTCAAAAGGTTGAGTAAAGATGCATGGGATAAGTGTTTCAGCATTTCATAAGTAATACCATCGGGACCTGGGGATGTGTTTGAGGACTGTTTTAAGTGGTTGGTGAGTTCATGGATGGTAAGGTCGCTATTGTATGTGAAGTGTGAGGAGGTTTTGAAATTTATTTTTTGTCGTTCTGCTTGTTGTTTATATGAAAGGAAATAATTTGAGTAGGAGGTACTGCATGAGATGGAAGAGAGAGATTCACCAATACTATTTGCGATTTCTTTTGTTTCGGATATAATGCTGTTATTTATGGATAGACAGGAAATAGACTGATTAGTATAAATACCCATGGCTCTTTTTGTTTTTGTCCATAGTTCCTTACTAGAAGTAGAGGCTGTAATGCTGGAGATATATTTGATCCAGGATTCTCTTTGACACTGACGCCGGACTCTACGTGCATAAGCTTTAGCCTTCTTAAAGTGGGTGAGATTTTCGGTGGTGGGGAACCGCCGAAAATTGCTCCAGGCTTTCTGCTGCTTCTTTTTAGCAAGGGTGCATTGTTCATTCCACCACGGTTTTTTATTGCGTCGAGGTCTGATGCCTGATTTAGGAATGCTGGCATCAGCAGCTTGGATGATAATTGATGTAACGTTTTGTACAACCTCGTCTATGGGGCCTTCAACAACATGAGAGGTGATGGCAGACAGGGAAGTGAAGGTGAACCAATCTGCCTTATCATGAATGTATCTAGGTACTGAAGTATGTTGGGGATTGTGGTACAGAGGTGACAGAAGAATCGGAAAATGATCACTGTTGTGGAGATCGCTGGATACAGAAAAATTATATGTTGGGAGAAGTGATGGAGAACAGATAGCAAGGTCTATTGCATGGAAAGTTTTAGTTGGATAGTGAAAATATGTATTGTCACCATTATTCATGCAGCAAAGGGAGAAGTCAGTGAGAAGTTGTTCGATTTGAAGGCCTCTATTGTTGGTGTCCTTGCTACCCCACAAGGGACTATGAGCATTCATGTCACCAAGGAGGATGAAAGGTGGAGGAAGTTGCTGAATGAGACTATTGAGGGATGTTTGGCTTATGGCTTCACTAGGAGGGAGGTATATACTGCAGACAGTTGTGAGTTGTTTTAATTGAATACGCATGGCAACTGCTTGGAGATTAGTGTTAAGATTGACCATAGTGTGAGGATAGCTATTGTTGATTAATAGGGCAACTCCACCTGTGGCCCTATCATTGAGCTGATTGTCCTTGCGAAGGACAGTGTAATTACGGATTTTAGTAGGTCTATTGGTTTTGAGAAAAGTTTCCTGAAGGGCGAGGCAAGCGGGGTTATGATCATAAATCAGTATTTTGAGGTCGTCGTTTTTATTAAGGAAACCGTGGCAGTTCCAGGATAGCAGCAGAGCCATTATCATGTTGTGTTGGGGATGATGCTCATCTTGCTCCGAGTCCCCGTAGGCTTGAGAGGAGTGCTAGGGATGTCGTCATCATCCATGGGGAGGTCTGACATTTCAGAGTCAGAAGGGTCCAAATGTAGGATACTGTCATCTATAGGGCGTTGTGGAGGAACGTGTTTGATTTTGGGTTTATTGTACTTTGATCTGTAGACCGAAGACTTTTTTATTTGTGGTCGGGTTGAGGTAACATTTTGAGAGTTTTTCTTTGATGCATGTTTTTGTGGAGCCGTGGAGGACTTATTTTGATTAGAGATGGATTGTTTAGGTATTTGGGCTGTTGCAGAAGGAAAGGAGACAGGTACGGATTTTGGAAATTCAGTTTGAGTTGCTATTGTTTTAGTTGATTTTGTTGCAGCTGCATAAGATAAACCAGGTGTTGGTGTCCGGCTTTCTATTATCTTACGGGCTTCCGGATATGAGAGTCTTTGAGAGGCACGTAGGGACTGAATTTCTTTTTCAAACGCCCATTTCGGGCAAGATCTGGAGTATGAAGGATGTTCTTCTTTACAGTTTACACATTTTGGAGCTGCAGAGCAGGACTCACTGTCATGGTCAGAAGCACCACAGCGAGCACAGGCAGGTGACCCACGACAGGAGGTTTTAGTATGGCCGAACTTTTGACACTGGAAGCAACGGATTGGATTTGGTACATATGGTCTCACGGGGCATAATAAATAGCCGGCTTTAATATGAGATGGAATAGTGGGTGACTGAAAAGTTAAGATAATATGTTTAGTTTTGATTATTTGATTATTGCGTCGAATAGTGATTCGACGGACGGCACTTACTTTGTCATCTGTTAGGTTTTCTAGTATTTCAGCTTCAGAGCAGTGTAAAAGTTCGGGTTCCGATGCGACTCCTCGTGAGATGTTTAGGGATGTATGAGGGGTCACTGTAACAGTTTTTAGGCCGAAGTTTTTAATTTTCATTATTTTGGAAGCTTATCTATTGTTTGATACTTCTACTAATAGGTCTCCAGATCTTAATTTTTTTACTTTTTTTACTTCTCCTACATTGTCGGTGATACATTTATGGATTAAAAAAGGGGATGTTTCATTAAAATTACCATCAGCATAGTGTACGATGAAGAATCGAGCGTTCATGTGTACTAATTGTGAATCAATGTTTTCATTACAAGTTGAGAGCGGAGCATTGACGATAGACGAAGAATTTTTCATATCCATGTTGGGGGAAATTGAGATTCGGACCCGACCGCACCACCCACCACGGAGCCCAACGAGGGGATGTGCAATTGCACACCAGTGCTAGTCGGGTCTATACGCGCACAGTACATCCCTTAGGCAGCATCCACCCTTAACAACGTGCCCAGTAGATGTCCGATTGCTTGTTCCCTAGCAGTTGATCGAAATCAGTACCACCAGCCGATTGATACACAGGGGAACGCTGTGTACCTCCCGTTTACCCGAAGCCGAGGCCAAAGCAATGTGTTGGAGAAAAGACCCCTCAATTACCAGGATCCCCATTTCCGGGGACACGGGTCTCCACGCACGGCAAACACGTGGGTAGTTTTCCGCCAATAGAAGCTGACGGCACAGAGTGGCTGCAGCTTCTAAAGGGGGGCCCTCACCTCCAAAGAGGAAACTACGCCGAGGGGGAAAGTGAAGGATAAAGCTAAGGAGAGGGGAGGGTAGAGGAAAGTGGAGCGAAGGATCGCTGGGGCCCCGGGATTGCGACACCCGTGAAAACCTAAAGAAGGTTTTCCCCCTGAGGGGGGGAAGAAGGGAGTTGAAAATGATTTCACCCATAAGGATGTTATGTTTGATAAGTATGCAGTTGTGAATTAGTAAACAATAAGCTTAGACTTAGCCATGCAATGACAGCAGCTCCCGTTGTTTTGAATTGGATGTTATGCACTCTTGCAAGTTGTTCTTAATGATTGCTTTTAGTGTAATCATTACATGGCCTTTCTACTTCAGATTATTTATAGTTATTACAGATATTTACTAAACATTAGAGAATTACGGATTCATTTCAAAATGCAAAAGGAATTATTGCGAGTTAGAACGTTTGCGCGATTTTGAAACATTGCATTGATCTGAATTTATGTCTGTCTTTTAGAACAAGATTTAGGACTAAGTTAATCATTTTGAGATTACATCAAACGATTTCTGAACATTTAATAATGGTGCATAAATGTGCCGGTTTGGAAAACAAAGTGCTTTCTTTTAATCTCCTCCCCAACCTGGCTGCCCTTTTTACATACGCCACTGTCTTTATTCATGAAGAACGTTGTAATTATCCGAGAATGACAGCTGTCATCACCTTTTCTTCTGGCAATGAGCCTTATAGTGGATAGTCTAATATTATAGTGGAATATGTCTTGATGTTTAATTTTTTGGCATAAACACAACTCACATGAAAAGAAATAATAAATGAGCGCTCGCTACTAGTCCGATTTTTATTCCCAGAAAGAGAGCTCCTACATAGCAGGTGAGGGGAACTTAGGAGGAAGAACAAACAAGTGCAGGCGTCTGCTTCAAACTGCAATCGTAGGCAACCTACCTCCCGTCATCATCATCAACATTGTTTACATTTAGGTTAAGATATTATTGGGTGCCGATCGGCGATCGCTAAATGATAATAATTCCTAAACTCAATTGAAAAGTGCAATAGTTATTTTGTGAAAGCGCCGTTTTGGTCAAACTGAATTTTGTGAAGGGTCCGTTTTTCCGATATTGAATTTTGTGAAGGGTCCGTTTTTCTGATATTGAATTTTGTGAAGGGTCCGTTTTTAACTTGTTGAATTTTGTGAAGGGTCCGTTTTTCTGATATTGAATTTTGTGAAGGGTCCGTTTTTAACTTGTTGAATTTTATGAAGGGTCCGTTTTCAGACCCGATTTCGACCTGGACAGACCCCTGTACTTAAAAAAATATCTCTCCTGTGATGAGCCACCTGCTGACAGAGAATGTGATTCTTTCACTCTCTCATCACCATATTTCACATCACCAGAAATATCAGCTTTACTTCTCAGCAGTACCTTATGTGAGCCATCAAAGTCTACTCAGAATATTTCCACAGATGAAAAAAGATTAGACATTAGGAATATTGTGAAGAGGAAGCTTCCAGAGATTTTGAAGAAGCTCAATGAGCAAAATGCTGAACATATAACAATTTTAGAAAAGCTGAAGATAAATAGGCTGCTGGTGGATACTTACATGGAACATTATGATTGTAAACCAACCACTACTGAAAAGCTATATCTTGCTAAGGACATAATTAGCATATTTCCAGTTCTTAAATTTGTAGAAGGGGAAGGTTTTGTACATATTTCATATTTTTATTTATTAATATTTACAAATTGCTGAAATTATGAGAATTTTCATTACTGGATTCTTATTCGAGTGATACTTTTTCAGAAAAAAAAAAAACATAACTTTGCTCATTTCAAGATGTTCTGGTCAAATTTATACCAAAACATGAATTTAGCTAGATGATTCACAATTGAATTTCTTGGGCAGTAAATAATGCCCTTAAAAGTAAATTAAAAACTTTGTCTGAAACATGCGTTTTAAACAAAAAATTAAAGGCAAAAATTATCTAACTATATTAAATGATGCTCTATGATATGTCTCTTGAGCTTTTTACATCTCTGTTATAAATATGAAACATTTGATAGATAAATCAGGTTAAAAATGTTCATTACTATTTTATTTTTGTAGGAACAGTGGTTTTGTCGTTGTGTTAAAGGTGAGCCGGCTAGTAGCTTTACTGTTCAGCGGTTCAGAAATTTCCGCCAACGTGAACTTTCAGTCGTTGAAAAAGCTGAGTTGAATATTGGAAAAAAATCCAAATCATCCAGGTTAGAAGCAACATTTGTGTGCAGAAAAGAAGATACTTCTGTTGAATTTCTTCAAAAACAGCAGTGGCTAAAAAAGAACGCCAAACCATTAGAAAAAGTTTCACAATTCATGTGTGAAACTTTTGAAGGTCGACGCTTTCAGATTAGAAGTGGATTAACCGGAGAGATAATTGAAAAGCAAATAGATGCTTTCGAAACATTACTCTAGGAATTTTTAATCTTTTTACTTAATATTGCCTCAATACACATACAAAATACGGACAGAAGCGAGCCCATTTTTAAGAAACCCTCGCTAGGACTTCCGTCTAGAAGTATCAGTATCAACTATATATAAAGAACAATCAAATTTATAACTCCAGTTTTACAGAATAAATCATATTAATTTTCTTACATAATCATTTTGTGTGGATTTTTAAGAAGGAAAAAAAAAAAAAAGCGGACTGAGTTTGATACGAACCCACAAACTTCCAACAGAAATGCAGAGCGGAACCACAACGCCGCCGCGTCGGCAAACAAGATGCCAAATAACGCGTATATAACAATGTATCAGATGTTTAAATGGAATTTTCTCAAAAATACACGAGAATTGGCAGCTAATTTTTTGGCATTTCACCATACCATTTGTACCCTATAACCTATCAACTTTTCATCAAAATTGGTGACCCCAACGTCTGATCTGTTCCAAACAGTCATTCAACAAGTTTTTCCCACTTCTTATGATTATCTAAATTTTTTAACTTACCTGAAATCCAGAACTAGCCTAAAGGCTGTAGTGAAGGGAAATTCAAATAGAGTTTTAAATACGTGGCTTATTTGATTGGCTGTAAACCTAACGTAAATTAAACATCTTAAAGTCAAATAAATATAAAGGTATAACTTCTCATTAATCTCACCTAACACTGGCATAAGCGAACGGCATTCAATTAAGCCTCGCAGTGCGAACTCCCGTTCGTAAACAACGCCATCTTGGATGGAGTGGTTGGTTGGTTCAGTGAGTATCGCCCTGAAAGCCGATCGTCCAATGACGAGCGGGCTTAAGAAGCCCGGTAAACGTCAAACCGAGAAGAAGCCGGGTTACAACTAAACAACGCATTTGCTGACGACGATCCAGTATAAAAGGGGCAAGTTTCGCTGTGAGTTTCGCAGTCAAGCAGTTAGACATCGGCAATGTAGCCTTGTTTTTAAAAGCGAGCAGTTATGCTCTAGTTTAAGTTTAGTTAGTTTTCCAGTCATTTTTAATATGGTTTTAGTTAAACTTTAACAGAATAGTGCAGTAACGTTAAAGCTAAAATAATGATGTTTTTCTTCAAGTAATATAAAAACAAAAGCCGGCCAATCGAATTTTGTATTTTTCGTGATGTTTTCATCCTTAAGTTTTTGCCAAACAAGTTAAAGAATGTGATACAAAATTAGCTCTTATAGAACTTTAAAATGACTTGTCAACTCTCATGAAGTTTAATAGCCTGTGAAAATGTTACCCTGATGTTCCATTTATGAACCAATAAAGATTGATGTCTCCTTAATCTCCAGTGCTATCTTTATTTCTAAACTACTCTTCAGTCACAGCCATCTACTCTCAAATACAAGTTTTGTCTCTAGGTGTTGACTTCTCTACAAAATAACGTAGGCTGATAGCACCATTGGAGACAACATGATCCTCTCCTTGTCAGCTTAAAATTTAGCCGTATTTGTAAAATGTATATTTTGTGGGGTTTTTTTTTTTTTCAGGTAGTATTTTGTTACTAAACCAAAGTACATAACAATGTTCGAATACCTTCAGTGTGAATTATATTATTATATCAATATATATTTATAATCAGTACGAGAAAAAAGTTGAATAATGTGAAGGGAGTTGATTTTTTTCATTTTCATTCTTGAATAAGTAATTTCTGCTGTGATTACAATTTATGACTCTCATTTATATGCAAATTCGTACTTCTTTAAAACTTAAGAACTCATAAAACTTAATTCAAATGAAGGGGAAATGTTGAAAAAAAAAATCAATAAACCTGAAAATGATGCATTTTCTCAAAAAAAAAAATGAAATCTTTATGCCCTTATAGGCAAACTCAAACATTGACATACAGGATTAAAATTTCACACCAAAAGTAACCAGAAAACCTCCGGGGAGCAAACATTTTCAGAATTCCGTATTTTTCGAGACACCCTAATGGTCTAGAATTCTTATTCCAGCAATCATAAGTAATGAAAGCTATTTTCTCTTTTCAGTAATTTGGTCTATAATTTTTTTACATCTTGGTGATATATCTTGATTATTTTTGCATTGCATGCTGAATTATTCTGTGTAAATATTTCTTTTGAATGCTCACTACATCAGAGTTCATTCTAGGATCAAAAGAGGGCAGGGTGCTCCGAGTTCTAAAAAGGGCACTTCTATAATTTTGAGGGTACTTTATTAAAAAAATAGATTAAGTACGCAGGCGTAGTGTTGACTCTAGATAAAAATGGCCAACAGGGGGAGGGGGGGAGAGATAAAAAAGGGCACTTTTGAGTTCCACGAGAATGTTACAAGTAGATAACATGTATAGAAACTGGTTTGTAACAATCTCAATTTGACTTATCTCCAAAGCTTTAACATTGTAGGGTTGTAATGCGTGTTCTGACTTACAATGCATAGTTAGCTCCCCTCCCGCCTCTTTTGGAGAAAATTTATTTATTGACATTATTTTGCCCTAAATATCACATGTTCTGATTAAATAAATCTGTACAAACCTAGAAAGTTTTTGATTAAAAAAAGAAGAGGCCTTAATATGATTAATTCATAATATGAATTTTGTCCTTTATTTTTTTTCTCGAAATTACATTAAACACATATTTATTATTTATAAGAAGTGATAGTATATTTATTGAAGAAGGTTTCAGAAATTTTTAGCCAGATACGATTTGTCAGCAGAAGGGGGGGGGGACTATATCTTTTTGTTCCTCAACTTTATCACACTATCATTGGGCCACAAGCTTTCATACTTGATCACATTCATATTCGATACTGTACCTTTATTGTTACAAACTTAAAAAAAAAATAAATAAATAAAGTTCTTGCAGTTTAAGATGTATAAAAATTAATAAAATAAATGAGAATTTTATTTAAATTCTTTTGTTTACAATAATCATTGAATGAGTACTAGGCAAAGAGTTTCAAAGTTACTAAACGTAAACTTTTATTAGACTTTATTTAGAAATAGTGCAAAAAATTAATTTAACTCATTCATTGATAATTATAGAAATTACAAAAATTAAATTCAGAGCACAGAAGTTTGCTGTAATAAATGACAGAGAGTCATAAGAATTTTGCATTGCATCCGACTGTTGAATGTACAGTACCAATTTAAATCTTATTACTGAAATGTATTTGTTCTTCCTCTTTCATTTCTAACTTATATTAAATTTTCATGAATGAGCCTAAGTTTTTAAAAAGCAGTATTATTTTATCCTTAAAATAAATAAATAAAACTAATTATCATAAATAAGACATAAGTTTTAGCATGTGAAAGCAGAAGTGCGTAGAGAATGGAATCGACAATTTCAGGAAAAGGGGCACATAGCGTTAATCGCAGGGCAGCATGCCAAGATGCAATTTTTTACAATGAGGCAGGGAGGGCGGCACTTATTTAAAAAAGGGCACTCAGGACGGCAATTATTTTAACAAAAGGGCAGGCAGGGCGCTGCGCCCCGCGAAATATGCCTAGAAGGAACTCTGTTATATAATGGAGAAATTGGGCATATTAAATAAGTATTAAGAATTGCCAGAACACTTTAGTAGTTGTAATAAAAAAATAGTGTTTTTTTTGTGTGTGTATGTGTCTATATGTATATATATTTCTTTCTATTTTAAAGATTGATACTGAATTCATCGAAATTTATGGCACAGAGAAAAGTGGTAATTGGTATGCCTGGAATTTGGTCTGCTGTCCAGTCAAATAATTCTGCAAGCCAGGCATTGTGGAAAAGCACCCGCAGAAGAATTTGCAAATCAGATCAATTTTGACTTGAATAATTCAAATGCTTCAACTGAAAGTAAGTGAATAAATAATATATTATGAATAGAGAATGTACAATTAGTTTTAATTGTATTGTAAAATTGGGTTATAAATTTTTTTGTTTACTTTTAAATTAAATGCAAAATACTTTTTTCCTATTTAGAAATCTGCTGTGCTATTCTGCTTTTGCCACTTCTGCTTCCCCAAGGTGTGTTTTGTCGCAAAAATGGGTCGAAAAGAATGAAAATACGTCCGGCAGCTGCACAGTCATTAGACCACTTCGTTCAGTTTATCTCGGTAAGTATTCAACCTATTTCAGTAGTAGACATTAAAGTATTTCTAATTCTCTGAATGAAAGTAACATCCAGTCATTCAAGTCAAGTAAAAGCCAGTCAAGATAACATGCTTTAGATGGGTTTACTTCTAAAATTTATACCTTTTTTTAAATTTTCAGATTGGAGAAGGAATTGACAAATTCATGAACGAAGAAAGATTACTTGATGGCGAAAGAAAACAGCCTTTTATCCTAGCTATTGGAGACAAGTTTAACCCTATAGCGATCTTTGTGGTAATTGAATAAACATTTAATAATAATAATTAAACATAATAATAATAATCAGCAAAGTCAATTCTTTGCTGAAAGCAGTAGATGTTTGTTTTAATTTATATATTAAATTTGGAATTTTCTATTTATTGTAAAAATGGTTGGTTGGTTAGTTGGTGCTTAATGGCACAAGGTCCAGAAAGGACATACTGCGCCAGACTATGTGTATAAGTGTAAAAAGAGTGTTTACAGGTATAAAGGTGTTGCTTAAAAAGAGTAAAATTAAAAACCATGAAGTCTAAAAACAATAAAAGCATGCTGTATAAAGGTTAAAAAGTACCTTAAAATAATATAAGGACATCTGGATGGGGGCCTCCATCCAGAAACCAGTCTGACAAATGTGCTCGCTTCACAATGAGTAAAAAAGATTGCTACGGCGAACAAATTACGGTGCGGGGTTTCACCCAAAATATCGTCAAGTTTGGGATGAGAACAGTTAAAAAGTGTTTGGTAAAAAGTAATAAAAGCAGTACATGAGGTTAAAACAAGACGAATGGTGAGGTTGGTATGACAATGGGGGCACTCCGGGTAAGGTTCTCCCAGGAGTAAGTGCTTATGAGTGAGCCTCGTATGGCCAATGCGGAGACGTGTCAAGATGACATCCAGTCTCCGATAGGGATGGGAAGACCAATGCTTGAGAGATGGGCGTATAGAATGAAGTTTGTTCCCAGTTTCCCTGCCCCATTTATCAATCCAGGTACCTTCTATGATGTAAGAGATGCTAGACTTAATGTCATTGTAGGAAAGGTTGCCGCAGTACGGGAGGGTCGCAAGCTTTGCAAGGGTGTCAGCTTTCTCGTTACCAGCAATTCCAATATGACTGGGTACCCAGCACAGGAGAATACTGTACCCACGGTTTTTAAGCTGTTCATACATACGTAATACTTTAATAATATAGCTATGGGCAAGGGATCCAGATTTCAGATTTTCCAGGACACTGAGAGAGTCAGAATAGATTATAAATTTCTTTGTGTTTTTTCTGGAGATGTACAGAAGGCTTTCATAAATGGCTAGTAATTCGGCTGTGAAGACAGAGCAAAACTGAGGGAGAGTGTAGCTCCAAGAATGATTATTATTCACGAAGGCAAAGCTAACGTGATTACCGGTTTTAGAGCCATCTGTGTAGAGGTCTACATAATTTTCATATTTATTTCTATTATCTAAGAACAGCTGTTGGTATATTTTGGGGTCATTATCCTGTTTGATGAAACCTTCATAGGGCTGAAGGTATGGAATCCGCATTTCAGTCCAGGGTGGGATTTCATTCAGAGAACAAGAAGAGACTATGCCATCCTGCAACTGTGTACCGACTAGACTCCTACGGATCCTAAGTCCAAAGGGAGGGGTGCATGAAGGGCGATGATTGTAAAATCTGTCCAGATGGGTGTATAGCTATAGGGGGGTCAGTATATAGTTCGTCGAAGTTTCTATATTTGCTTTTATGGTCTAGAAATAACTGTTGGTATATTATGGGGTCAGTGTTTGGTTTTGTGAAGCCTTCGAATGGTTGTAGGTAGGAAATCTGCAATTTAGTCCATGGTGGCACTTCATCAAATGAACAAGTAGATGCATTAACATCCTCCAATTGGGTACCGACTACACTCTTACGGATTCTAAGTCCGAAGGGGGGAGTGCAGGAAGGGCGATTTTCATAAAACTGGTCCAATTGGGTGTCTATTAGAGAATCCTTTAAAGGATGTGAGGGATGAGAGAGTATGCGAAATTATGTATTCAATGAAAGCTTGTGACGAGTGAGGGTGAGAGGTGGCTCATGACAGGTGATGTAAAGACTATGTACAGGTGAAGTTCTAAAAGCACCGGAGCAAATGCGTAGTGCACTATGGTGCACAGTGTCAAGTTTTTTTAATATTGACTTGCATGTTGACCCATACACACAGCATGCATAGTCCAATTTTGATCGGATGACAGCGCGGTAGATCCGCAGGAGAGCATCCCGGTCTGACCCCCCATGAGGTGTTGGATAGAACATTTAAAATGTAAAGTTTTTTCTCACATTTACTGCGGATATCAGAGATATGTTTGGCAAATGTAAGTTTTTTATCAAAGGTCACCCCTAAAAATTTGACAAAGTCCTTGAGGGCAATGTTAGTATGACCTAGGAAAAGTTCTGGGTCCGGGTGGATCCCACGTTTACGGCAGAAATGTGTACACACTGTTTTTTCGGTCGATATAGTAAAACCGTTGATGTCACACCATTTTAGAATACGATTGATGGCATTTTGAAGCTGCCGTTCGATCAGACGCATGTCTTTCCCCTGGCAGGATATTTGAAGATCATCTACATATAGGCTACCGGTGACTGTTGGAGGTAGTTGATTTAGAATATTATTGATTTTAATAGAGAAGAGGGTGACGCTAAGTACGGAGCCCTGGGGAACACCCTCTTCTAGTGAGAAATTGTCAGACAGAGTGTTGTTGATCCTCACACAGAAATTTCTGGGTGATAGGAATTTTTTTATAAAAATTGGAAGATTGCCTCGAAAGCCTATATTGTAGAGGTCTTGAAGGATGCCGTATCTCCATGTTCGGTCGTATGCCTTTTCTATGTCGAAGAACACTGACACTAAGTGATTCTTTCTGAGGAAAGCATTACGAATTTGTGTCTCTAAGTTTAAAATATTGTCAATGGTGGACCTGCCTTTGCGGAAGCCACTCTGAAGGGGATGTATATGGTCCCCAGTTTCTAAAATGTAGACAAGGCGAGCATTAACCATTTTTTCCATTAATTTACAAAGACAACTAGTAAGGGCTATGGGACGGTAGTTGCTAGGGTTAGACGTATCTTTTCCAGGTTTCGGGAAAGGAATAACAATTGCATTGCTCCAGGCAGAGGGAAAGGTTTGTTCGTTCCAGATCCTATTGTATAGTTTTAACAGGTTTAGTAAAGAGTCATAGGCTAAGTGTTTCAGCATTTCATAAGTAATGCCGTCAGGAACCAGGAGAAGTATTGGAGGATTCCCGGAGGTATTTGGTGAGTTCATTGATGGTAAAATCACTATTGTATGGAAAGTTTGAGGAGGTTTTAAATTTAAGTTTTTTTCGTTCAGATTGTTGTTTGTATGAGAAAAAAGGGTTTGAGAAAGAAGTACTGCATGATATAGAAGCAAGAGTTTGACCGATGTTATTGGCTATTTCTTTTGTATCAGATATTATGTTGTTATTGATGGACAGACAGGATATTGAGGGGTTATTATAGATCCCCATGGCCCTTTTGGTTTTCAACCATAGCTCCTTACTAGTAGAGGTAGATGTTATGCTAGAGACGTATTTCACCCAGGATTGTTTTTGACATTGCCGCCTTATTTTCCTGGCATAAGCTTTAGCTTTTTTAAAAAGTATGAGGTTGTCGGTGGTAGGGTACCGCCGAAAAACACTCCAGGCTTTCTGCTGCTGTTTTTTTGCTAGTGTACAGGTTTCATTCCACCACGGTTTTTTATTGCGCCGAGGTGTCGTGCCCGATTTTGGAATATTGGCATCAGCTGCTGTAATAATGATTGAAGTGACTTTATCCACGACCTCTTCAATAGTGCCTTCAAGGATGTTTGAGGTGATTTTGGATAATGCAGTAAAGTTAGGCCAATCTGCCTTATCATAAATATACCTAGGTGTGGTAAAGGTGCCTTTCAGATTGTAGTAAAGTGGTGAGAGAAAAATTGGAAAGTGATCGCTGTTATGTAAGTCACTGGAGACTGAAAAGTTATATAGTGGTAGGATAGATGGAGAACAAATAGCAAGATCTATGGCATGAAAGGATTTAGTTGGGTAGTGGAAGTAGGTGTTGTCGCCGTTATTCATAACGCAAAGGGAAAAGTTGGTCAACAGTTGTTCAATTAGTAGGCCTCTATTGTTTGTATCTGTGCTGCCCCATAAGGGACTATGACCGTTCATATCCCCCAGGAGGATAAAAGGAGGAGGAAGTTGTTGGATAAGGCTATTGAGAGATGTTTGGCTGATGGTTTCAGTAGGAGGGAGATAAGTGCAGCAGATGGTAGTTAGCTGTTTTAATTTGACACGAGCGGCGACCGCTTGTAGGTTGGTATGCAGATTGACTATTATGTGAGGATAGTTATTGTTGATTAACAGGGCCACACCACCAGAGGCCCTATCTCCGAGTTCGTAGTCTTTCCGAAGTATTGTATAATTGTGGATAGTGGGATATTTATCGGCTTTGAGATAAGTTTCTTGTAGTGCGAAGCAGGCAGGATTGTGGTCGTAGATAAGTGTTTTAAAGTCGTCACTTTTATTCTGAAAACCGTGGCAGTTCCAAGAAAGCAGCAGAGCCATTATCAAGTGATGTTAGGGATGATTGAGAGCTTGCTTTTAGTCCCCTTAGGTGTAAGTGGGGTGCTAGGGATGTCATCATCATCCATGATATTGTCGGAAATGTCAGAGTCGGTAGGATCTAAATGCAGTATTGAGTCATCAATGGGCTTTTGTGGAAGGATCTTTTAAAGTCTGGACTTACTGTATTTTGCCTTATAGGCTGCAGTTTTTTTTATTAGAGGTCTATTTTGAGTGGAGTTGTTGCTTTCAGATTTCTTCTTTGATGTGCTTTTTTGTAGAGCTATGGTAGAATTATTTTGGGTAGAGGTTGAGTGTTTAGTTTTAGTAGTGGAAGTAGGTATAGAGACGGGCACAGATTTTGGTGGCTCGGTTTGTATGGCAATTGATTTAACAGATTTAACTACTGCAGCATAAGACTGACCGGGTTTGGGTGTACGGGAGTTCATTACTTTACGGGCTTCTGGATATGACAGTCCTTGTGTGGCACGCAAGGACTGGATTTCTTTTTCGTACGACCATTTCGGGCATGAGCGGGAATAGGAAGGATGATCCTGTTTGCAGTTCACGCATTTAGGCGGATTAGAGCAGGTGTCACTGTCGTGGCCAGAGATACCACAACGGGCACAGGTTGGGGAACCACGACAGGAAGGTTTGGTATGGCCGAACTTTTGACATTGAAAGCATCGAGTAGGATTAGGTATATATGGTCTAACAGGACATGAGAGGTATCCTGCTTTGATATGGGAAGGAAGTTTAGGTGATTGAAAAGTTAAAATTATATGCTTTGTGTTTAGTGTTTGGTTATTGCGTCGGATAGAGATTCTGCGAACTGCACAAACATTTTGCGATTTAAGATTTTCGAGGATTTCGGCCTCAGAGCAGTGTAATAGGTCAGGTTCAGATATAACACCTCTTGATGAATTAAGTGTGCTATGGGGTGATACAGTGACAGGGTTTGCACCGATAGTTTGTAATTGCATAATGTTGATTGCCTGTGTACTATTGGTTACTTCCACTAAGATGTCTCCTGATCGTATTTTTTTTATTTTAGCGACTTCTCCAACATTACTAGTTATGCACTTATGTATTAAGAAAGGGGAGGTTTGGCTAAAGTTTCCTTCCTGACGCTTCACAATAAAGAATTTGGCATGACCATCAACTTGAGTAGGAGACTTCGGAACGTTGACGTGAGACGAAGATAACGTCGAATCCATATTGGGGATTGGAAATTTAGGACCCGACCGCACCACCCACCACGGAGCCCAACAAGGGGATGCACATTCGTGCACCAGTGCTAGTCGGGTCTATACGCGCACAGCACATCCCTTAGGCAGCATCCACCCTTAACGACGTGCCCAGTAGATGTCCGTTTGCTTGATCCCTAGCAGTTGACCAAAATCAGTACCACCAGCCGGTTGATACACTGGGGAACGCTGTGCACCTCCCGTTTACCCGAAGCCGAGGCCAAAGCAATGTGTTGGAGAAAACCCCTCAATTACCAGGATCCCCATTTCCGGGGACACGGGTCTCCACGCACGGCAAACATGCGGGCAATTTACCCGCCAACAGAAGCTGACGGTACAGAGCGACCACAGCTTCTGAAGGGGGGCCCTCACTTCAAGAGAAGAAACCACACCGAGGGAGAAGGGGAAGGAAGCAGCAGAAGAAGAGAGGAGGGTAAAAAAACAGAGGAGCGAGAGATCGCTGGGGCCCCGGGATTGCAACACCCGTGAAAACCTAAAGAAGGTTTTCCCCCTGAGGGGTATTGTAAAAATGTTTGGATATTCATAAATGAAATTTTTTATAAGATTGATAATAATGATAAAGTCCCATCCTGCATTCTTGAATTGAAGAATAGGCTGTTTATTAATATAAAATAAATCATTAAGGTAAATTTTTTTTAATTTGTGCTTTTAAGTTATTTTTTTAATGTAAGGCTTATATTTTATTTTTACTTATTATTTATGATGTAGTGAGCCTGTTTTCTGAATTTTTAATTAACCATAACATTGAAAAAACACTCAAAATACTGGTGTTAAACGATAAAGTAATTAAAAAACTTTGTAAAAAACACACATAAGAAGTAAAAGGAAAAAGGATACGCGTTTCGTTCAAAAATTGTTTTGAACTTCTTCAGTCCAAGCTCTTCAACGTAAAGTTCCCTGTAAAGTTGTAAAGAACACAGGGAGTCCCTGTGTTCTTTACGCCGAAGAGCTTGGACTGAAGAAGTTCAAAACAATTTTTGAACGAAACGCGTATCCTTTTTCCTTTTACTTCTTATGTGTGTTTTTTACAAAGTTTTTTAATTACTTTAACCATATCATTGTTTTTAAAAAACATTGCAAATTTAAAATTAGAAATGTTTTGTATATTTTGTAGTAAGTCTTTTCATTCCCCTCATACTCTATGCAGTCATATAAGAAATCGCCATCCCAATATAATTAAACAATTTGGGATGACTATAAGAGGCATATTAGCAGATTTCACACCGAAATCCCAATCGCAGCATCAAGCTCTATAAATGAAGGGTTTTGCAATAATAGTACATTTCTTCCAAATGATCAAAATAAACACAGTAATTCAACATCTATTACAAATGTTCAAAATAAGTCTTGTTGCACTCCAGATGCAGATGTTAATTTTCCACATTTCGAAAAAAACAATTTAGAGCAATTTAAACAAAGTATTGTGCAGTTTTATACTGAAACAATTAGTAAAAAGGGCATTACTTTTGATAGTTCTGTTCCTTCTATCAATCATACTTCTAATTTACTCTGTGAAACTGTAAATTATGTGAAATCGGAAACACAAAACTGTATAAATGAAAATGTAAATAACAATGGTGAAGGTATAAAAAATTTGATGACTGCAGCAATTCAATGCTAAATTTCAATTCAAAATATAAGCTTATAAATTCTCTTAAAACAAGTGGTCGTTATGTAGAACCTATTGACATTGAACTTGAAATGAGATACGAGTAAAAATTAAACAAAGAAGGCATTCATTGTCAAGTGCTTAAAACAGATACTTGCCAATATATTTCCATCATCGAAATGCTGAAAAAAATTATTTCAGTCGAGGGATTTGTCAGTGTATTTGAAGCATACGAGGGCTGCTATTTATATTTCTGGCCTAATAATGAAACAACAAATATTTATGATCGAAATTGGATTTATTGTTTTTCAAAATATTTGCCATGAAGATCAATGCACTTTTGTATGGGTTTGAACCCATTTTCGAAGAACTTTTTCCACTCCGATTGTGGTAACTGCAAAACATGCGTTTTGAATGCATCAATCGCTTCTTCGGGTGTCGAAAATCGTTGTCCACAAAATTTATTTTGAATGTACGGGAATAAAAGAAAGTGATTGGGTACCAAATCAGGGCTGCATGGTAAATGACCCATCAGTTCAATGTTTTGGCATTTCAGAAAATCCTTTGTCTGAGCCGATGTGTTAGAGCTCGCATTGTCATGAAGAATTATGCGTCTCTTCTTCTGCTTTTTCGAATTTCTCCGGCGACTTCTGGCAAACAAATAGTCGTGTACCATTGAGAATTGACCGTCATGTGTTGCTCTAATGCCAGTGTCACCACGTGACCACGTGTAAATTTTGTAACTGTAGGTGGTTGGAAAGTGCACCTGCACGCTCCAGAGCTTTCGAAATTTGGAAAAATATTGTAAATTTTATTAAGCTTGTTGAACTTGGTAAATTACCACCTAAAATTACGTCCAAATCTTTTAGTGTTTTTGCTACAGCTGCAAAAGATAAGTTAATGCCGGCCAAACTGGTTTTCTTTACAACTGTTAGTGAAGTTGTGAAACCTTTTCTCCTGCTGTATCAAAGCGATAAGCCCCTATTGCCATTCTTTGGTAGTCACATACTAACATTTGTCAAGCACTGTTTGACATTGTTTAATGTGATTGAGAAGGAATGTGCTGAAGAACTAACTACCACTGTGATGTCGTTCAGTGCGTTTGATTTTGATGACACAGCTCATTATTCAGCTGTGGATAAAATTAGTGCAGGATTCAGAGTTGATAAAATGTTAAAAGATATGTTACAGAAGAAAGAAATAACAGATAAATGCATAATTGATTTTAAGTGTGATTGCCAAAGATTTATTATGAAAATGCTTTCACATTTAATGTTAAAATGTCCCATAAATTATGTTTTGGTTAGAAATGTAAAATTCTTAGACTCCAAGTACATGAGCAGCCAACCCCAAAATTGCTGTATTAAGTTGAAACGTGTTCTGCAGTATCTTGTACAAAAACACCAAATTTCAGATAAAGATTGTGACAGAATTGTGTTAGAAATGAGACTTTCTAGACAATGTTGTAAAACCTGCATCAGAGGAGTTTAAACAGTTTGATGTAGAGACGATGCAGCTTGATGCATTTTTAACAGACTACAGTGAAACCTCTCTGAGCGGCCACCTCAGGCATACATAGAGTGAAATCAGTAGTAATTTGTTCTATTTGTTCACCTCTAGTATTGGTATCTTTGCTGCCCCATAATGGGCTATGGCCATTCATGTCACCCAGGAGTATAAATGGTGTTGGAAGTTCATGAATAAGATTATTGAGAGATGTTTGGCTGATTGTTTCATTGGGAGGGAGATAAATGCAGCAGATGGTAGTGAGCTGTTTTAATTTGACACGAGCGGCAACTGCTTGGAGATTGGTATTCAGATTGACTATTATGTAGGGTTGGTTGGTGTTTAATGGCACAAGGTCCAGAAAGGACATACTGGGCCAGACAAAATGTGTATTTAGGATAAAATAACGCTTTCGCGTAAAAGTTGTATAAAACATGTAAAGCTAAAATCCGTAAGGTCTAAAACTGATAAAATCAAACTGTAGAAAGGTAAAAAGTAGGTAAAAATAAGCCAAGGACGTCTGGATGGGGGCTCCCATCCAGATACAAGTCAGAGAAAGGTGTATACTTCACACTGAGTAAAACAGATTGATACGTCGAAGAAATGAAAATAAATTACAGTGAGGGGTTTCACCCAATATATCGTCAAGTTTGGGATGAGAACAGTTAAAAAATATTTGATAAAAATTATTAAAAGCTGTACAAGAGGTTAAAATGTGACGAATGGTTAGGTGAGATTGACAATGTGAACATTCTGGGGCAGGTCTATTATGTAGGGATAGTTATTGTTGACTAACAGGGCCACTCCACCAGAGGCCCTGTCCCTGAGTTCATAGTCTTTCCGAAGCATTGTATATTTGTGGATGGTCGGATGTTTATAAGCTTTGAGATAAGTTTCTTGAAGAGCAAAGCAGGCGGGATTGAGGTCATAGAGAAGTTTTTTAAGGTCATCAATTTTATTCTGAAAGCCGTGGCAGTTCCATGAGAGCAACAATGCCATAATTATGTAATGTTATGGGCATTGTGCGTCTCCTTTGTAATCCCTGCAGAGATATCAGGCGGTTTTATTTCTTCCTGTTCCATCGATTCTTCATCACTAATGTCCGATTCTGATGGGGCAAGTCTTAAAATTGTGTCATCAATATGTGGCTGTGGAGGTATTTTTTTCTTGATAATTTGTTATATTTTAATTTGTAAGTAGCTGTTTTACTAAGCTGTGGTCTGATTTGGGTAGAGCTATTACTTGTTACCTTTTTCTTTGGTGGAGATTTTGGGGATGTAGAGCAAGGTTTGTTTTGTTTAAGAGTACTTTGCTTACTTGTTAAGGTATTGATGGAGGAAATATTTGATGGAGAGTCGGTTTGAATGGCTATTGATTTCATAGATTTTACTATTGCAGCATAGGATAGGCCAGGTTTTGGTGTGCGAGCTTCTATTATTTTACGAGCTTCAGGGTATGAGATTCTTTGTGTAGCACGAATTGACTGGATTTCTTTTTCAAATGCCCATTTAGGGCATGACTTGGAATGTGATGGATGTTCCTGTTTACAGTTGACACATTTAGCAGCTGCAGAGCAGGTGTCACTGTCGTGGTCAGAGGCACCACAACGAGCGCAGGCCGGTGACCCACGACAGCAGGTTTTAGTATGTCCGAACTTTTGACACTGGAAGCAACGGATAGGATTTGGTATGTATGGTCTTACGGGACATAAGAGATAGCCAGCTTTAATGTGGGTTGGAATAGTGGGTGACTGAAAAGTTAAGACTATATGTTTAGTGTTGATTACTTGATTATTGCGTCGAATAGTGATTCGACGCACAGCACATACTTTGTCATCTCTCAGGTTTTCTAATATTTCAGCTTCAGAGCAGTGCAAAAGTTCAGGTTCTGATATGACTCCTCGTGAGATGTTTAGGGATGTGTGGGGTGTCACTGTAACAGATTTTAGGCCAAAGTTTGTAATCTTCATGACTTTGGAAGCTTGTCTATTGCCTGATACTTCCACTAAGAGGTCTCCAGATCTTAATTTTTTAACTTTTTTAACTTCTCCTACATTATCGGTGATACATTTGAGTATTAAGAATGGTGATGTTTCATTAAAGTTACCTTCAACACAGTGGATGATGAAGAATCTAGCATTCATGTGTATAAGTTGTGCATCAGTGTTTTCATTGGAGGTTGACAGCGGAGCGTTGATATTTGACAAAGAATTTTTCAAAGCCATGTTGGGGAAATTGAGATTCGGACCCGGCCGCACCACCCACCACGGAGCCCTACGAGGGGGTGTGCATTTGCACACCAGTGCTAGTCGGGTCTATACGCGCACAGTACATCCCTTAGGCAGCATCCACCCTTAACGACGTGCCCAGTAGATGTCCGATTGCTTGATCCCTAGCAGTTGATCGAAATCAATACCACCAGCCGATTGATATACAGGGGAACACTGTATACCACCCGTTTACCCGAAGCCGAGGCCAAAGCAATGTGTTGAAGTTTCTCCCGTGTCTGTGGAAATTCCGTAATGATGATTTCCTTTACGGGAACACCCCTCAATTACCAGGATCCGCATTTCCGGGGACACGGGTCTCCACGCACGGCCAACACGTGGGTAGTTTTCCGCCAATAGAAGCTGACGGCACAGGGCGACCGCAGCTTCTAAAGGGGGGCCCTCACCTCCAAAGAGGAAACTACAATGAGGGCGAAAGGGAAGGATTAAGCTAAGAGAGGAGAGTAGAGCAAAGAAAAGCGAAAGATCGCTGGGGCCCCGGGATTGCGACACCCATAAAAACCTAAAGAAGGTTTTCCCCTGAGGGGTAATGATTCTGAAATTCATCAGCCCTATAACATAGGCTTAGCTGTTTGTAATATATTAAAAGATGGTGAAAAGCTAAAATTTCTAAAAGAAACTTGGCAACCTGATAATGGATATAAATTCCTGCATCGAAAAGATGGCAAACAATAAAGAAAATTCAACCAGGAATGGTTAGACCAATACAATTGGTTAGCTTATAGTGCCAAATTTAACGGAGGTTTCTGCAAGATGTGTGTGTTGTTTGCCTCATCTGGTGCTGGAAAAGGAAGTCAGATAATTTTTAATTTAAAAACTCCTAATTGGCAAAAATTACTTATATTTAATATTGTTGTAGAGTTGTTTCAAATTATATATGTATTGCTTTTTTAGTTAAACACAAATGTGATACTAATTAGCATGCAAAGTAGAATAATTAATTTAATATTACACCTTTTGTTTTAGGCTTTGAAAACTTTGGTAAAACTACCACTTACAAAATTAAAAAGGCCATTGATGAATTTCGACATCACGAAAATACTCAATATCACAAATTCTCTGTTGAAAAAGCCTTAGAATTTTCCAAATCCACGGAATCATCAGGAGCTAACGCCAACATTGCTGTTATCTTTGATCGTATGAAAACTGCTCTTATTGCGAAAAACAAGAAAAGGCTTCGACCCATCGTAAAAACTATATTATTTTGTGCTAGAAATAATCTACCTCTGAGAGGTCATTGTGATGACGGTGTACTTGATGAAATGGAAGACAAAGAAGAATGTCTGCTATCTGGCAAATGCGGAGTATTTAATAGTCTTATCGTTCCGGATGGATGCTGGCGATGAAGATCTGAAACCTCATTTAAATACCTGTGGCCGGAACAGTACTTTTATCTTTAAAACTATTCAGACTGGTTGGTTTGTGTTTAATGGCACAAGGTCCAAAAAGGACATACTGCGCCAGACAATGAGTTAAAACCATAAATGATGTATTCAGGTAAAAGGTGTCACGAATCTTAGTAAAAGCTAAAATGTAAAGACTAAATGGTGAAAAGTAAAATAAAGTAAAAAGTCGATAGTGTTGAAGGTAGATAAAAAGTGTTAATGGAGGATAAAAGTTGAAACAAAGGCATCTGGATGGGGCCTCCCATCCAGATACCAGTCATACAAAATTGGACACTTCACAATGAATAAAAGATTTTGGTACATCTAAGAAATGCAAACAAATTTCGATGGGGGGTTTCACCCAAAATATCGTCCAGTTTGGGATGAGGGCAGTTAAAAAGTATTTGGTAAAAACTATTAAAAGCAGAGCAAGATGTTAAAAGATGATGTATGCTAAGATGAGTATGACAATGTGGGCATTCAGGAGGGGGTTCACCCAAAAGGAGGTACTTATGAGTTAGCCTCGTGTGGCCAATCCGAAGACGAGTGAGAGTGACATCGTGCTTGCGGTATGGTTGAGTGGACCAGTGGGTTAGAGTTGGCCGGATAGTGTGAAGTTTGTTATGGGTTTCACAGTCCCATATGTCATTCCAAGTGCCTTTTGTTAGGGAAGAGATGCCAGACTTTATGTCAGTATAGGGCAGATCACGGTTATATGGGACGGTAGAATGCCTTGCCAAAGAATCGGATTTTTCGTTTCCGGGAATCCCAATATGGCTAGGTACCCAGCAGTAGAGGATGTTGTATCCACGGTTCATGAGTCTCTTGTGCATGCATAGGACTTTTAAAATATAACTATGAGTAAGGGAGCCAGATTTCAGATTCTCTAATACACTTAATGAGTCAGAGTAGATGATGAAATGTTTGATATTTGTTCTCGAGATGTAAAGAAGGCTTTCATAAATAGCTATTAATTCGGCTGTAAATATGGAGCAAAATGAAGGTAGGGTGTAGTTGTAAGAATGATTTCGATGTACATAAGCAAAGCCAACGTGATTAAAAGATTTTGAGCCGTCAGTATATAGTTTGTCGAAGTTTCTATATTTGGTTTTATGGTCTAGAAATAACTGTTGGTATATTATGGGGTCAGTGTTTGGTTTTGTGAAGCCTTCGAATGGTTGTAGGTAGGAAATCTGCAATTTAGTCCATGGTGGCACTTCATGAAATGAACAAGTAGATGCATTAACATCCTCCAATTGGGTACCGACTACACTCCTACGGATTCTAAGTCCGAAGGGGGGAGTGCAGGAAGGGCGATTGTCATAAATCTGGTCCAATTGGGTGTCTATTAGAGAATCCTTTAAGGGATGTGAAGAATGAGAAAGGATGCGATAGTAGGTATTTAATGATAATTTATGACGTATGAGAGTGAGAGATGGTTCATGACAGGTGACGTAAAGGCTATGTACAGGCGATGTCCTAAAAGCTCCAGAGCATATGCGTAGTGCAGTATGATGCACAGTGTCAAGTTTTTTTAGTGCTGATTTAGAAGCCGATCCATAAACGCAGCTTGCATAGTCAATTTTGGATCGGATGACGGCACGGTAGATCCGCAAGAGCGCATCACGGTCTACCCCCCAAGAGGTATTTGTTAAAACCTTTAAAATGTTAAGTTTTTTCTCGCATTTATTGCGGATGTCTGAGATATGTTTAGCAAATGTAAGTTTGTCAAAATTTAAATCTAAAAATTTGGTAGAATCCTTGACAGCAATATTAGTATGATCCAGGTAAAGTTCCGGATCTGGGTGGATCCCGCGCTTCTGGCAAAAATGGGTACAAACTGTTTTCTCTGCTGATATTTTAAACCCATTTCTGTCACACCACTTTAAGATGCAGTTGATGGCATTCTGAAGCTGGCGTTCTATCAGGCGCATGTCCTTTCCCTGACAGGAGATTTGCAGGTCGTCTACATAAAGACTACCGTAGACAGTCGAGGGCAGTTGTTTCAGGATGTTGTTAATTTTTATTGAGAAGAGGGTGACACTCAGAACGGAGCCCTGTGGAACACCCTCCTCTTGAACAAAGTTATTAGATAGCGTGCCATTAATCTGGACCCGGAAATTTCGGAGTGACAGAAAGTTTCTTATAAAAGTGGGTAGGTTGCCTGGAAGTCCTATATTATGAAGATCCAAGAGGATCCCGTACCTCCACGTTCGGTCATATGCCTTTTCAATGTCAAAGAAAACTGACACTAAGTGGTTCTTTCTAAGGAAGGCATTACGAATTTGGGACTCTAAATTAATGATGGTATCTATGGTGGATCTGCCCTTCCGGAAGCCACTCTGGAAGGGATGTATATGGTCCCCCGTTTCTAAAATGTAAACAAGCCGGGTATTGATAATTTTCTCCATTAATTTACATAAGCAACTAGTAAGGGCTGTGGGACGGTAGTTATTAGGGTTAGACATATCTTTTCCTGGTTTGGGGAAGGGAATAACTATTGCATTTCTCCAGGAGGTGGGGAAGGTCTGTTCATTCCAGATTCTATTGTAGAATTTCAAAAGATTGAGTAAGGAGTCATGGGATAAGTGTTTCAGCATGTCATATGTAATACCATCGGGACCCGGAGAGGTGTTTGAGGACTGTCTTAAGTGTTGGGTAAATTCATCAATGGTAAGATCACTATTGTAGGAAAAGTGCGAGGAGGTTTTGAAATTTATTTTTTGTCGTTCTGATTGTTGTTTATACGGGAGGAAAGAATTTGAGTAGGAGGTACTGCACGAGATGGAAGCAAGGGCTTCACCAATGCTATTTGCTATTTCTTTTGTATCGGATATAATGCTGTTATTTATGATTAGACAGGAAATTGACTGATTATTATAAATGCCTATGGCTCTTTTTGTTTTCGTCCATAGCTCCTTACTAGAAGTAGAGGCTGTTATGCTGGAGATATATTTGACCCAGGATTCCTTTTGGCACTGACGCCGGATCCTACGTGCATATGCTCTAGCTCTCTTAAAGAGGGTGAGATTTTCGGTGGTGGGGTACCGCCGAAAAGTGCTCCAGGCTTTCTGCTGCTTCTTTTTAGCAAGGTTGCATTTTTCGTTCCACCACGGTTTTTTATTACGTCGATGTTTGATGCCCGATTTTGGAATGCTGGCATCAGCAGCTTGGATGACAATTGAGGTAATGTTTTGTACGACCTCGTCTATGGGGCCTTCAACAGTATCAGAGGTGATGGCAGACAGGGAAGTGAAGGTGAACCAATCTGCCTTATCATGAATGTATCTAGGTACTGAAATAGATTGGAGATTCTGGTACAGAGGAGACAAAAGAATTGGAAAATGATCACTGTTGTGTAGATCACTGGATACAGAAAAATTATATGTGGGAAGGAGTGATGGAGAACAGATGGCAAGGTCTATTGCATGGAAAGTTTTAGTTCGATAGTGGAAGTAAGTATTGTCACCATTATTCATGCAGCAAAGGGAGAAATCAGTGAGAAGTTGTTCGATTTGAAGGCCTCTATTGTTGGTGTCCTTGCTTCCCCACAAGGGACTATGAGCATTCATGTCACCGAGGAGGATGAAAGGAGGAGGAAGCTGCTGAATGAGACTATTGAGGGATGTTTGGCAGATTGCTTCACTTGGAGGGAGGTATATGCTGCAGACAGTTGTGAGTTGTTTTAATTGGATACGAGTGGCGACTGCTTGGAGATTTGTGTTAAGATTGACTATAGTGTGAGGATAGCTATTGTTGATTAATAGGGCAACTCCACCGGTGGCCCTATCATTGAGCTCATTGTCCTTGCGAAGGACAGTGTAATTGCGGATTTTAGTAGGTCTATTGGTTTTGAGGAAAGTTTCCTGAAGGGCGAGGCAAGCGGGGTTATGATCATAAATCAGTATTTTGAGGTCGTTGTTTTTATTAAGGAAACCGTGGCAGTTCCAGGATAGCAGCAGAGCCATTATCATGTTGTGTTGGGGATGATGCTCATCTTGCTCTGTGTCCCCGTAGGCTTGAGAGGAGTGCTAAGGATGTCATCATCATCCATGGGGAGGTCTGACATTTCAGAGTCAGAAGGGTCCAAATGTAGGATACTGTCATCAATAGGGCGTTGTGGAGGAACATGTTTGATTTTGGGTTTGTTATATTTAGTTCTGTAGACAGAAGACTTTTTTATTTGTGGTCGGGTTGCGTTAAAATTTTGAGAATTTTTCTTCAATGTATTTTTTTGTGAAGCTGTGGAGGATTTATTTTGATTAGAAGTTGATTGTTTAGAGATTTGTGCTGTTGCAGAAGGAAAGGAGACAGGTACAGATTTTGGTGGTTCGGTTTGGGTTGCTATTGTTTTGGTTGATTTTGTTGCAGCTGCATAAGATAAACCAGGTTTTGGTGTCCGGCTTTCTATTAACTTACGGGCTTCGAGATATGACATTCTTTGAGAGGCACGTAGAGACTGGATTTCTTTTTCAAACGCCCATTTCGGGCAAGATCTGGAGTATGAAGGATGTTCCTCTTTACAGTTTACACATTTTGGAGCTGCAGAGCAGGACTCACTGTCGTGGTCAGAAGCACCACAACGCGCACAGGCAGGTGACCCACGACAGGAGGTTTTGGTATGGCCGAACTTTTGGCACTGGAAGCAACGGATGGGATTTGGTATATATGGTCTGACGGGACATAATAGGTAGCCGGCTTTAATATTAGATGGAATAGTGGGAGACTGAAAAGTTAGGATAATATGTTTAGTTTTTATTGTGCCGAATAGTGATTCGACGCACAGCGCATACTTTTTCATCTTTTAGGTTTTCAAGTATTTCAGCTTCAGAGCAGTGCAGAAGGTCGGGTTCTGATACGACTCCTCGGGAGATGTTTAGGGAGGTATGAGGTGTCACTGTAACTGGTTTTAGGCCAAGGTTTCTTATTTTCATTATTTTGCAAGCTTGTCTATTGTTGGATACTTCTACTAATAGGTCTCCAGATCTTAATTTTTTAACTTTTTTGACTTCTCCTACATTGTCAGTGATACATTTGTGAATTAAAAATGGCGATGTTTCATTGAGTTTACCTTCAGCAGAGTGGATAAGGAAGAATCGGGCATTCATGTGTGCAAATTGTGTATCGGTGTGTTCATTAGCGGTTGACAGCGGAACGTTGACGATTGACGAAGAATTTTTCATATCCATGTTGGGGAAAATTGAGATTCGGACCCGACCGCACCACCCACCACGGAGTCCAACGAGGGGATGTGCAATTGCACACCAGTGCTAGTCGGGTCTATACGCTCACAGTACATCCCTTAGGCAGCATCCACCCTTAACGACGTGCCCAGTAGATGTCCGATTGCTTGATCCCTAGCAGTTGATCGAAATCAGTACCACCAGCCGATTGATACACAGGGGAACGCTGTGTACCTCCCATTTACCCGAAGTCGAGGCCAAAGCAATGTGTTGGAGAAAAGATCCCTCAATTACCAGGATCCCCATTTCCGGGGACACGGGTCTCCACGCACGGCAAACACGTGGGTAGTTTTCCGCCAATAGAAGCTGACGGCACAGGGCGGCCGCAGCTTCTAAAGGGGGGCCCTCACCTCCACAGAGGAAACTACACTGAGGGGGAAAAGGAAGGATACTGCTAAGAGGAGAGGAGGGTAGAACAAAGAAAAGCGAAAGATCGCTGGGGCCCCGGGATTGCGACACCCGTAAAGACCTAAAGTAGGTCTTCCCCCTGAGGGTTAAAACTATTCAGAATGAAGTGATAGAACGTATTGCCGAATGTATACGGACTGCAATAGTAAATGATAAAAAAGCTAAGTTCTATGCTATTTTGTGTGATGAGACAACAGATGCTAGTACGAAGAAGCAAATGTCATTTTCGGTTAGATATGTAAATTCTGACACTTTTGAAACAAACGAAGAATTTTTAGGATTCTCAGAGCTGAAGTCAGCAACGGGAATCGCTATCAAGGAAGAAATTGACAAACAGTTGGAAGACCTTGGACTAAGTTACGACTACCTTTGCAGACAAGGGTATGACGGAGGATCAAACATGGCTGGAAAATTTAATGGTGTGCAGGCTCTTATATTGGCACAACAGCCCTTGGATATATATACGCATTGTTTCAGTCATTCCCTAAATCTTGCAATTTCAAAAACATGTGAGTTACCTGCTGTCAGAAACATGATGGGGATTGTTTCAACTGTGTGTGTTTTTCTGTCTGCTTCAGCTAATAGATCAAACGCCTTACAAAATATTATTTCCGAGTCAAACAACACTGAAACGAAAAACTCCAAGCTGAAACCAATGTGCCCAACAAGATGGGTTGAATTGCATGACAATCTTCTTACATTTAAAGAACTATTTCTTACTGTCATGACCTTGCCAGATGAAATGGTAACAAGAAAGAATGCCGACTCTGAAGCAGCAATCAAAGCATGCATGTATAGCACTGCTATGAGAAGAGGTGATTTTGTTGTTGCTCTTGAAGTGACAGCTTATTGCCTTTCGTTCACATTGAAGCTTAGTCAAACGCTACAGAGTCCTAAGCTGGACATTTCATCAGCACTGAGTCATGTCCAGAATATGATTTAAGCTTTAAAATATATAAGAAGAAACAATGTTCTGGAATTCGGGAATATTTTTGAAGATTGTCTAAAAGTACCTGAAGATATAAACAGTGAAGAATTCCTAGAATATGCAGAAAACAAACCAATAGGGAAAATATTACTGCAAGCAACGTAGAAGAATATTTTAGAAGAGTAATTTTTTTGCCTGTGATATATCATTTTATTTCCCAACTGGAGTTGAGGTTTAACAGAGAGTTTAATGGAATTTTACCACTGGAAGGTCTCATTCCATCAAAGAATGCGATTTATGACGATAGTAATATAATTCAACTAGCTTTGAAATATTCCAGGTTTTTTAAAACTTTGGAACTTCAATTAAAATCGGAGTTCAAATTATGGCGAACCAAATGGGAGAATGCTATCAAAAAACCAGTGTCAGTTTATGAAAGTCTCAAAGACTGTGATAGATCTTTCTTTCCGACTGTGAAAATTCTTCTCTGAATATTTGGGACAATTGCAGTCACAACTAGCACAGCAGAGAGGAGTTTATCGAATTTGAAGCGCCTTAAAACATACTTACGTAGCTCAATGGGACAGACGAGGCTAAATGGACTAGCTCTCGCAAACATCCACAAAGGTAGGACAATCATTATCAATGATGCAATTGATATATTCTGTAAAAAAAAAAATCAAGGAGATTGATGGTTGGTTGGTTGGTTAGTTGGTTTTTAGTGGCACAAGGTCCAGAAAGGAAATACTGCGCCAGACAAAAGGTTAGAGCCATATAATTAGGTAGTCAGGTAAAAGGTACCATAAAAACTTAGTAAAAGCTAAACTGTAAAGGCTAAAAACGTGAAAAGTAAAAACCAAAAGGTATGGTTCAAAGTAGGTAAAAAGTGGAAAATAGACATCTGGATGGGGCTCCCATCCAGATACCAGTCAGACAGAGTTGGACACTTCACACAGAATGAAAAATATTGGTCCGTCTAAGAAAGGCGAACAGATTCAGATGTGGGGTTTCACCCAAAATTTCGTCAAGTTTGGGATGACAACTGTTAAAAAGTATTTGGTAAAAATTATTAAAAGCAGTGCACGAGGTTAAAAGATGACGAATGGTGAGGTGAGTATGACAGTGAGGACATTCCGGAGCAGGATCGCCCAGGAGTAGGTGCGTATGAGTGAGCCGTGTATGACCAATGCGAAGACGTGTTAAGATGACATCTAGTCTGCGATAGGGATGAGACGACCTATGTGTGAGAGCTGGGTGGACAGAATGCAGTTTGTTTCCCGTTTCATTGTCCCAATTTCTAACCCATATGCCTTTTACTATGCTGGAGATGCTAGACTTTATGTCACCGTAGGATAGATTGCCGGTGTACGGGAGGGTTGCATTCTTGGCTAGTGTGTCCGCTTTCTCGTTTCCACAGATATATACAGTATATAATTCTCTATAGTTTTGATGTTTGTTCCTGTGATCTAAGAACAACTTCTGAAAAATTATGGGGTCAGTATTGGGTTTTGAAAGGCCTTCAAATGGTTGGAGGTATGAAACCTGCAACATACCCCAAGGTGGTATGTCATGAAAAGAGCAGGTAGACACATGAACATCCTCCAGTTGGGTACCAACAAGACTCCTACGAGTCCTTAGCCCGAAAGGAGGTGTACATATGGGACGGTTTGCATAAAGTCGGTCTAAATGAGTATCTGTAAAAGAATTCTTTAATGGATGAGAGGGATGAGAAAGAATACGAAAGTATGTATTTAATGATAGCTGATGACGTATGAGGGTGAGAGATGGCTCGTGGCAAGTGGCGTAAAGACTATGTACAGGTGATGTCCTAAAAGCACCAGAGCAAATGCGTAGTGCAGTATGATGCACAGTGTCAAGTTTTTTTAATACTGATTTGCAAGCTGACCCGTACGCGCAACAGGCATAGTCCATTTTTGAACGTATGACTGCACGGTAAATCCGCAAGAGAGAATCACGGTCAGCCCCCCAAGAGGTGTTGGTTAAAACCTTTAAAATATTAAGCTTTTTCTTGCATTTACTGCGAATGTCAGAAATATGATTAGCGGAAGTTAGTTTTTTGTCGAAATTTAATCCTAAAAATTTGACAGAGTCCTTCACAACAATGTTATTATTACCCAGATAAAGTTCTGGGTCGGGGTGGATCCCGCGTTTCCGGCAAAAATGTATACAGACTGTTTTTTCCACAGACATGGTGAAGCCGTTTGTGTCACACCATTTGAGGATGCGGTTGATGGCATTTTGAAGCTGCCGTTCGATGAGACGCATATCTTTTCCCTGGCAGGAGATTTGAAGGTCGTCTACATATAGGCTACCATAGACGGTGGGTGGAAATTGGTTAAGAATATTATTGATTTTTATAGAGAAGAGGGTGACGCTAAGGACGGAGCCCTGGGGAACACCCTCTTCTTGTGTGAAATTATCTGACAGAGTGCCGTTTACCCGGACACGGAAGTTTCTGAGGGATAAAAAGTTTTTTATGAAAGTTGGTAGATTGCCTCGAAAGCCTATATTATAGAGGTCTTGAAGGATGCCATATCTCCACGTTCGGTCATATGCCTTTTCGATGTCAAAGAACACTGATACTAAGTGATTCTTCCTGAGGAAGGCATTATGAATTTGCATCTCTAAATTTAAAATATTGTCAATAGTGGATCTGCCTTTGCGGAAACCACTCTGAAAGGGATGTATATGGTCCCCAGTTTCTAGAATGTAGGCAAGGCGGGCATTAACCATTTTTTCTAGTAATTTACACAGACAGCTAGTAAGGGCTATGGGACGGTAGTTACTAGGGTTAGAGGTATCTTTCCCAGGTTTTGGGAAGGGAATAACTATTGCATTGCTCCAGGCAGAGGGAAAGGTTTGTTCGTTCCAGATTCTATTGTATAGTTGTAAGAGGTGAAGTAGAGAGTCATGGGATAAGTGTTTCAGCATTTCATAAGTTATACCATCAGGACCAGGAGAGGTGTTTGAAGACTCTCTTAAGTATTTGGTGAGTTCATTGAAGGTAAAATCACTATTATAAGAGAGGTGTGAGGAGGTTTTGAAATTTATTTTTTGCCGTTCAGATCTTTGTTTATATGAAAGGAAGGGGTTTGAGAAGGAGGTACTGCAAGAGATAGAGGCAAGAGTATGACCGATAATATTTGCTATTTCTTTTGTATCCGATATTATATTGTTATTAATGGACAGACAGGATATTGAAGAGTTATTATAGATTCCCATGGCTCTTTTAGTTTTCGTCCATAGCTCCTTACTAGAAGTTGAGGTTGTTATGCTGGAGACATATTGCATCCAGGATTGTCTTTGACTGTGCCGCCTTATTTTTCTTGCATAGGCTTTTGCTTTCTTAAAAACAAGGAGGTTTTCGGTGGTAGGGTACCGCCGAAAAATGCTCCAGGCTTTCTTCTGCTGCTTTTTTGCTATAGTGCAGGTTTCGTTCCACCACGGTTTTTTGTTTTTTCGTTGGGAGTTGCTACACTTTGGAATTGCTGCATCAGCAGCTTGAATTATAATATTGGTAATTTTTTTCACAACTTCGCCAATAGTGCCTTCAATGTCTTCAGATGATATAACAGACATCTTGGAGAAGGTTTCCCAATCTGCTTTACTGTGTATGTACTGGGGAATGTAAAAGTTACAGCTAGGGATTTGGTAAGTGGGTGAAAGAATTATCGGAAAATGATCCCTATTGTGTAGGTCACCAGAAACAGAGAAGTTGTACAGTGGCATAATCGAGGGAGAGCATATTGCAATATCTATGGCATGGAAGGATTTGGTTGGATAGTGAAAGTAAGTGTTGTCGCCATTATTCATAATGCATAAGGAAAAATCTGTGATTAGTTGTTCAATCTGTCGTCCTCTATTGTTAGTATCTTTACTGCCCCACAATGGACTATGGCCATTCATGTCCCCTAGGATTATGAAAGGGGGAGGAAGTTGCTGGACCAAGTTATTGAGCTGAGTTTGGGGAATTGTTTCATTTGGTGGAAGATAAATATTGCAGATTGTAGTAAGGTATTTGAGGTGGATTCTAATGGCGACAGCCTGCATACTTGTACTGAGATTAAGTATATGGTGAGGGTATTGATTATTTATTAAAAGGGCAACACCACCAGAAGCCCTTTCCCCGAGCTCATAGTCTTTTCTCAGGATGTTATAATTGTGAATGCGCGTTTGTTTATTTGTTTTGAGATATGTTTCCTGAAGGGCCAAACAAGCAGGATTATGATCATAGATTATCGTTTTGAGGTCATCAATTTTATTTAAAAAACCGCGGCAGTTCCAAGAAAGCAGCAGGGCCATAATCAAGTGATGTTAGGGATGACTGAGAGCTTGCTTTTAGTCCCCGTAGGGGTAAGTGCGGTACTAGGAATATTATCGTCATCCATGATATTGTCTGAAATGTCAGAGTCCGTAGGATCCAAGTTTAATATTGCGTCATCAATGGGTCGTTGTGGAAGGATGCGTTTAAGTCTGGCTTTATTATATTTTGACCTGTAAGTTGCACTTTTTTTAATTAATGATTTATTCTGAATGGAGGGATTGCTTTGGTGCATTTTCTTGGGTGTGCGTTTTTGAGGAGAAGTGAATGTGATATTTTGAGTAGAATGTGATTTTTTTGCATTTTGAATAGAAGTAGATGGAGAGACAGGTACGGATTTCGGTAGGTCGGTTTGGATAGCAATTGATTTGACAGTTTTTACTGCTGTAGCATAAGACTGACCAGGTTTAGGAGTGCGGGAGGCTATTATTTTACGGGCTTCTGGGTAAGATAGTCCTTGTGTGGCGCGCAAGGACTGTATTTCTTTTTCATAGGTCCATTTTGGACAGGAACGGGAATAAGACGGTTGATCTTGTTTGCAGTTAATACATTTGGGTGGGGCAGAGCATGTATCACTGTCGTGGCCAGACGTACCACAACGGGCACATACTGGGGAACCACGACAGGAGGTTTTTGTGTGACTGAACTTTTGGCATTGAAAACAACGAGTTGGATTGGGTACATATGGTCTAACAGGACATGAAAGGTAGCAAGCTTTAATGTGCGACGGAAGTTTGGGAGTTTGGAATGTTAAAATGATATGTTTTGTTTCTAGAATTTGGTTATTGCGTTTTATAGTGATTCTGCGAACTGCACAAACATTTTGAGATTTCAGGTTATCAAGAATTTCATCCTCAGAACAGTTTAACAGGTCAGGTTCGGATATGACGCCTCTTGATGAGTTGAGTGTGTTATGGGGTGACACAGTAACAGATTTTTGGCCAATAGTTTTTAATTTCATGATGTTGGTTGCCTGTTTGCTATTAGTTACTTCTATTAAGATGTCTCCTGATCGTATTTTTTTAATTTTAGAAACTTCTCCAACATTAGCAATTATTGACTTGTGAATTAGAAATGGGGATGTTTGACTAAAGTTTCCTTCCTGACATTTGATAACGAAAAATTTTGCATTAATACTTCCCTGAGTAAGAGAGTTCGGAGCGTTGACGTTTGACAAAGAAAATGTCGTATCCATATTGGGGATTGGGAGTTTCGGACCCGACCGCACCACCCACCACGGAGCCCAACAAGGGGATGCACTAGCGTGCACCAGTGCTAGCCGGGTCTATACGCGCACAATACATCCCTTAGGCAGCGTCCACCCTTAACGACGTGCCCAGTAGATGTCCGTTTGCTTGATCCCTAGCAGTTGACCAAAATCAGTACCACCAGCCGGTTGATACACAGGGGAACGCTGTGCACCTCCCGTTTACCCGAAGCCGAGGCCAAAGCAATGTGTTGGAGAAAATCCCCTCAATTACCAGGATCCCCATTTCCGGGGACACGGGTCTCCACGCACGGCAAACACGTGGGTAGTTTTCCGCCAATAGAAGCTGACGGCACAGGGCGACCGCAGCTTCTAAAGGGGGGCCCCTCACCTCCACAGAGGAAACTACACTGAGGGGGAAAAGGAAGGAGATAGCTAAGAGAAGAGGAGGGTAGAACAAAGATAAGTGAAAGATCGCTGGGGCCCCGGGATTGCGACACCCGTAAAAACCTAAAGTAGGTTTTTCCCCTGAGGGGCCAAGGAGATTGAATATAGCTAATTGGCAGTCTTGTGAAGAGGACGAGCTTACTTAATTAAAAAATCAAACATAACATTTTTAGTTGAATATACCATTTCTTAAATTTAGAAATACGAAAAATAATTTTTCACATTATCCTTAGCAGAGTTCTATAGATTCGACCTTAAAATAAATACCCTCATAAAAAGGTATCTGAGTGTAAGTCCAATTTTCGCTATCGGTTTCGTAATTAAAGTATTGTTTTCCATGAAAGTTCATGATGCAATACATAACAATAGGTTCTGATTGATGTTCCTTTTCAGGTGTGCGGTTTAAAGTTAAGAAAACTCGGTTTACACCTGAATACCTTTTGAGTGAGTTTATACAGTATAAAAACTTAAACTAATTAAAATTAATTAAAAACTGATAATTAATAAAGTTAAATAATAATTAATTTAGTTAAGTAATTCTAAAATTTAGGGTTAAAACATGAAATATTTTTTCCTCTGTACCCCCCCCCCCCCTTAACGTATTCCTAGATCTGCCACTGTTGATATGCCTCTTTGCAAGCTGTGTTACTATGATCTTATCTTACATTTTAGAACTAATTTTATAATCCATTGTGCATTTATAAATAAGATGGTTTAAATCACTGATAAAATTAAAATTAAATTTTTTAATTAATAAATTTTACTTATTAATATAAACGGGAATGGAGATTAAATTTGACTTGGAAAATTTTATAAAATTGTATAATAAGATTCATTTAGTACTTATTTGTTCTTTTTTATGTTCATCTTTTATTATAATTACATATTTTTATAAAGTATAATTATAATTTTTTGTTTCTTTAGATGGGTCAAGAATGCTGTGTACCTGGGTGTTGTTCCAACTACAATAAATACAAGGAATATGTTTCCTTGTTTCAATTTCTCAAAGACGAATACAGAAGACAACTGTGGATTAAAAAAATAAATAGAGAAAATTTCATACCATCTAAAACAGCTGCTGTATGTATCAAACACTTCAGCGGCAAATTTATTGTTCCTGAGGATAAAGCCATTCGGCCAGATGGAAGTGTTTTAATTGTACCGCACGAAAATCCCAAATTAACAGATGATGCATACCCATCAATATTTCCAAATCAGCCAAGTTATTTGACTTCTGAGCCTCCTCTGAAAAGAAGAGATCCAGCTGATAGATTTAAAAAAGCGGAACTCAGAGACGAAGAAAAATTTTAAAATTGGTGTTTGGAGGACATTATTCCCACACATGAATCTTTTAAAAGTACTTATGTATCAAAACTACCCAATGGATGGATGTCAAAAGAAGAGGAGGATTTTATTTTGTTTTACAAAATTAACTGCAACGAGACTCCTACAATGACAGTTTCTTTCAAAATATTTCAAGACTTAACGATAAAAGCATGGAAAGTTTCAATTTTATTGAACAATAAGCAGTAGGAATTTATATTGCAAAAAGAAAAGTGCGATAGATGGACAAAATTTGATTGTTTGTTGAATTTTTTTTTCAACTTGTGAGGAAGATAAAATTCCATTTAGCACTAAGTTTGATTATATTATTACCATTCTTTCGGAATACAAAAATGACTCAGAATTTTCGGAAGGTAAGACATTTTTTATTGATCTTATTCTTGAGCATGTTTCACAATTGTCATCTAAAAGATTATCATATTCACCTAATTACATTCTGTTTGCTGTTAAATTTTTTTACAGTTATCCCACAGCATATAATTTTATTCGTAACTCTAAAATTTTAATTCTTCCTCGTCCTGTATATTTGAAAAAGCTTTCTATTCCTTTAAATGGCAGTACTGACTTGAACAATGATAGTCATCTTTTATATCCAAAACAAAAATCTGAATAATGAAAAAAATAGTTTGTTTTACTGGACAACATCTATGTAAGCCCTTCTATATCATATAAATTAAGAAAAATAATTGGTATGGCCAATAATTCTGTTAATGAGGCAACTACTATCCAAGCCTTTATGGTAGCATCTCTTTTTTCTAAAAATAAGGATGTAGTATCTCTTGTACCAGTTAAAAATCGAACTGCCTATGTTCTTTTATCACACACACTAACGATTTTGAATATTTTAAAAGAATTGTACAATAATGTTTTGTGTCTAATTTCAGATAATGATCTAATCAATAGAAAAATGTTTACAAAAATGTGCGATGGTACACTTACGTCATTTATACAAAATCCTGTTGATCCAGACAAGAAACTATTCTTTTTATTTGATACAGTTCATTTAATTAAATCCATTAGAAATAATTGGTTAAATTCAACTGAACAAAGTTTATTTTATCCTGATCCAGATGATGTTTCAAAAATTAATAAAGCTGACGTTAATTTATTAAAACAACGTTACGAATCGGAAAAGGGTGCAATTGTGAAAACAGCTCCTAAATTGTCCCAGAAAGTTCTATATCCCACATCCATTGAAAAACAAAATGTTTGTATGCTCTAAATTTGTTCCACAAAACAAGCATAGCAGCTCTTGCTCTAAAAATTGAAAATACTGAAAGTAGTGGTACAATAACATTTTTGGATATTTTTGTCAAATGGTGGAAAATTGTAAATGTGAAACATTATAGAAAAGGAAAAAGATTTAATGATAATTTTTGTGATCCCATTGTAAGCATAACTGATAAAAAATGTGCAATTTTTGGAAAAAATTATGGACTGGTAAAACTCTAGAGTATTCTATTTATTTTTTTTTAAAGTTTTATTTATTTGAAATCCGTGTTATGAAATAAAATCTGAAAACTTCCTTGCATGTTATTCTTTATGGTGATCTTTAAATATAATTCACGTATAAAATTCCAATGTTTCTTAAATAATTTATCTGAAACTTTACTAATTAGAATAATAAAAATATAATTAATTTAAGAATTAGCATTTTCAAAGAAAAGTTGTATTCTTCAAAACTTTTAAAATATTCTGTTTCAGAAAAAAATGCTTGTTTACATTTTGTGAATATATTATTGCATTAGGCACGTCACATTTCAGTCATTCTAAGTACCGTATTTTCTGGAAGAAACACCGCAGCATTTACAAGTATAAAAGTTTAAAAATATTAAGTGCGGCATTTATGCCGGGTGTGGCGTTTACGATAATTTTTTATAATTTCTTCAAAGTATTGCCAATCTTTAAAAAAAAAGTAAATAAAACACGATTTTAAAAATTACTAATAATTGTCCCAAAAGATGGCTCAAAAGATTGCCACCATTCACAGTTTTAGAATCGATTATTCAAAATGACTTACCTACTATGTCAGTGGACTGAAATCAGTGTTAGGTCGAGCATTTGCTTGAAGTATAGTCTACAGTACAGATTAACCAATAAGAGAACGGCCCGCTCCCGTAAAAAAGAGGCCTGATCCAGGAAATACACACGGACGCGTTCGATTATTAACCGATTATGACTGAAGCGTCCAAAATTTTTATTCTTATTTTAAAAAGTAATCTGGCAACACTGGTCGTGAGCACACATGTGTCCGTCCGTCCAGCATCCATTTCACATGCCGATTTTTTTAGTTTGTGCTTTGCCTCGTGTAAAATTTATGATCTTGAATTTTTTTATCGTTACTTTATTATTTTTGCAGTCGTTGCTTTTTTTGTTGTTGTTGTTTTTGTTAGTTTATTTATTATTATTATTATTATTTTTGATTGATTATTTTGATTTAAAATCAATTAAAGTTGCAAATGGTTGAGAAAGCGGAAGCCATCAGGAATCGTGCAGCAGCGAGGGAGTTTGTCATCGATGAAAGATGTGTTCGTCGCTGTCGATCAGGAAAAGCCGAACTACAATGTATGGCGAAAACCAAGCAAGCGAGGAGAAGTGGGATCGCACACTGGCCTGAGCTTGAAGATAAGTTGGAGAGAAGAGAGAGGGGACTTCCTGTCTCAACAGTCACAATCCGTCTCGAGGCCAGGAATATAGCATCAAGCATGGGTATTTCCAATTTTAATGGAAACCCTAATTGGTGCTTTCGATTTATGGCGCAGAAGAAATTATCTGTCCGTGTCAGAACTACAGTTGGCCAAAATCTTCCAGATGATTGGGAAGGAAAAAAAAAGTTCTTTTCCGGAGTATGTGAACGCCATCGTCACAGAAAAAAAGTTCAAGGCGGTACAAATTATAAACATGGACAAAGAGCCTCTAACTTTTGATTGTCCTCCAAACAGAACAGTTTGTAAAACCGGTGAAAAAACTGTTTCTGTTGCGATGTCAGGCCACGAAAAGATGTCACTTACATGTGTCCTTGCTTGTGCGGCTGATGGAGAAAAATTAAAGCCTCTGCTAATATTCAAAAGAAAGACGCTGCCCCACGGAAACTTTCTACCTGATGTTTTAATCAGATGTAATAAAAAAGGGTGGATGTGGGAGAAGATCATGCTAGATTGGATCAACGAAGTCTGGTGGAAAAGAAAAGGAGCGTTTTTCCAACCTAGTGGAGTGCTAATCATGGATTCTATGAGAGCTCATCTGCTAGAATCTGTCAAAGTGCTGCCCTTGCTGTGATTCCTGGTGGCCTCACAAAAATTTTACAGCCACTTGATTTGACCATCAACAAAAGTTTTAAAGGAAAGGTACGTAAGCAGTGGGAAGAGTGGATGGCGCAGGAAAACCACAATTACACCAAAGGCGGCAAGATGAAAAGAACGTCTGACGAAGAAGTCGCCAAGTGGGTTTCCGAAGCCTGGAAAGCTGTCTCTGTTAACACAGTGAAATCTGGGTTTTCTCAGGCGGAAGTAGTTGCTCATAAAGAAGCCATTTCGAATGATGATGAGGAGGAGGAAGATGATCTAGTTTTGGATGAAGAGCTACTTCCACTGTTTGAGTCAGACAGCGAAAGTAGCGATTTTGATGGTTTTGAGTAGATTTTAAAGTGGATGCGACCCACTAAAAAAAGTGTGCTAAGTGGTGTTCCCGTAAGTGCCGACAATCCAAGTTAAATTTAGAAGTATCAACACCCGGGAACAAAATTTGTGTTGAGAAGTACATGGCCACGAATGAAGAGTGTTATGGTGACAAGAATAGCAACTGAGTTAACGAGAGACATCGACTTTTATTTATCACAGCTTGGCACAGAAGTATATCACAGTCAGTTTTAGTATGACCGAACTTTTGACACTGGAAGCAACGGATAGGATTTGGTACATATGGTCTTATGGGACATAATAGATAGCCAGCTTTGATATGGGTTGGAATAGTGGGTGACTGAAAAGTTAGGACAATATGTTTAGTGTTGATTGTTTGATTATTGCGTCGAATAGTTATTCGGCGCACAGCACATACTTTTTCGTCTCTGAGATTTTCTATACTTCAGCTTCAGAGCAGTGCAAAAGTTCGGGTTCTGATACGACTCCTCGCGAGATGTTTAGGGATGTGTGGGGTGTCACTGTAACAGTTTTTAGGCCAAAGTTTGTAATCTTCATGATTTTGGAAGCTTGTCTATTGCTTGTTACTTCCACTAACAGGTCTCCAGATCTTAATTTTTTAACTTTTTTGACCTCTCCGACATAGTCTGTGATGCACTTATGTATTAAAAATGGCGATGTTTCGTTAAAGGTACCTTCAGCATAGTGTATAAGGAAGAATCGGGCTTCATGTGTGCTAATTGTGTATCGGTGTGTTCATTAGCGTTGTGCAGCGGAACGTTGACGATTGACGAAGAATTTTTTCATATCCATGTTGGTGAAAATTGAGATTCGGACCCGACCGCACCACCCACCACGGAGTCCAACGAGGGGATGCACTTAAGTGCACCAGTGCTAGTCGGGTCTATACGCTCACAGTACATCCCTTAGGCAGCATCCACCCTTAACGACGTGCCCAGTAGATGTCCGATTGCTTGATCCCTAGCAGTTGATCGAAATCAGTACCACCAGCCGATTGATACACAGGGGAACGCTGTGTACCTCCCGTTTACCCGAAGCAGAGGCCAAAGCAATGTGTTGGAGAAAAGACCGCTCAATTACCAGGATCCCCATTTCCGGGGACACGGGTCTCCACGCACGGCAAACACGTGGGTAGTTTTCCGCCAATAGAAGCTGACGGCACAGGGCGGCCGCAGCTTCTAAAGGGGGGCCCTCACCTCCACAGAGGAAACTACACTGAGGGGGAAAAGGAAGGATACAGGTAAGAGGAGAGGAGGGTAGAACAAAGAAAAGCGAAAGATCGCTGGGGCCCCGGGATTGCAACACCCGTAAAGACCTAAAGTAGGTCTTCCCCCTGAGGGGCCGGTGACTGTTGGAGGCAGTTGATTTAGAATATTATTGATTTTAATAGAGAAGAGGGTGACGCTAAGTACGGAGCCCTGGGGAACACCCTCTTCTAGTGAGAAATTGTCAGACAGAGTGTTGTTGATCCTTACACGGAAATTTCTGGGTGATAGAAATTTTTTTATAAAAATTGGAAGCTTGCCTCGAAAGCCTATATTGTAGAGGTCTTAAAGGATGCCGTATCTCCATGTTCGGTCGTATGCCTTTTCTATGTCAAAGAACACTGACACTAAGTGATTCTTTCTGAGGAAAGCATTACGAATTTGTGTCTAAATTTAAAATATTGTCAATGGTGGACCTGCCTTTGCGGAAGCCACTCTGAAGGGGATGTATATGGTCCCCAGTTTCTAAAATGTAGACAAGGCGAGCATTAACCATTTTTTCCATTAATTTACAAAGACAACTAGTAAGGGCTATGGGACGGTAGTTGCTAGGGTTAGACGTATCTTTTCCAGGTTTCAGGAAAGGAATAACAATTGCATTGCTCCAGGCATTAGAGGTCTATTTTGAGAGTTGTTGCTTTCAGATTTCTTCTTTGATGTGTTTTTTTGTAGAGCTATGGTAGAATTATTTTGGGTAGAGGTTCAGTGTTTAGTTTTAGTAGTGGAAGTAGGTATAGAGACGGGCACAGATTTTGGTGGCTCGGTTTGTATGGCAATTGATTTAACAGATTTTACTACTGCAGCATAAGACTGACCGGGTTTGGGTGTACGGGAGTTCATTACTTTACGGGCTTCTGGATATGACAGTCCTTGTGTGGCACGCAAGGACTGGATTTCTTTTTCGTACGACCATTTCGGGCATGAGCGGGAATAGGAAGAATGATCCTGTTTGCAGTTCACGCATTTAGGCGGATTAGAGCAGGTGTCACTGTCGTGGTCAGAGATACCACAACGGGCACAGGTTGGGGAACCACGACAGGAAGGTTTGGTATGGCCGAACTTTTGACATTGAAAGCATCGAGTAGGATTGGGTATATATGGTCTAACGGCACATGAGAGGTATCCTGCTTTGATATGGGAAGGAAGTTTAGGTGATTGAAAAGTCAAAATTATATGCTTTGTGTTTAGTGTTTGGTTATTGCGTCGGATAGAGATTCTGCGAACTGCACAAACATTTTGAGATTTAAGATTTTCGAGGATTTCGGCCTCGGAGGGCTATGGGGTGATACAGTGACAGGGTTTGCACCGATAGTTTGTAATTGCATGATGTTGATTGCCTGTGTACTATTGGTTACTTCCACTAAGATGTCTCCTGATCAAATTTTTTTTTATTTTAGCGACTTCTCCAACATTACTAGTTATGCACTTATGTATTAAGAAAGGGGAGGTTTGGCTTAAGTTTCCTTCCTGACGCTTCACAATAAAGAATTACCATCTCCCATGACCATCTCCTTGAGTAGGAGACTTCGGAACGTTGACGTAAGACGAAGATAACGTCGAATCCATATTGGGGATTGGAAATTTCGGACCCGACCGCACCACCCACCACGGAGCCCAACAAGGGGATGCACAAAAGTGCACCAGTGCTAGTCGGGTCTATACGCGCACAGTACATCCCTTAGCTCCCATAGAAGCTGACGGCACAGGGCGGCTGCAGCTTCTAAGGGGGGGCCCTCACCTCCACAGAGGAAACTACACTGAGTGGGAAAAGGAAGGATACAGCTAAGAGGAGAGGAGGGTAGAACAAAGAAAAGCGAAAGTTCGCTGGGGCCCCGGGATTGCGACACCCGTAAAGACCTAAAGTAGGTCTTCCCCCTGAGGGGTGTACATTGGAAGAATCGAGGGTGAACAGATGGCAAGGTCTATGGCATGAAAGGATTTAGTTGGTTAGTGGAAGTATGTATTGTCACCATTGTTCATGATGCATAGACAAAAATCTGTCAGTATTTGTTCTATTTGCTTACCTCTGTTATTTGTGTCTTTGCTGCCCCATAATGGGCTATGTGCATTCATATCACCAAGGAGTATGAATGGAGGAGGAAGTTGTTGAACAAGGTTACTAAGGGATCTTTGATTGAAAGTTTCATTAGGAGGGAGGTAGATACTGCAGACTGTCGTGAGCTGTTTAAGGTGAATACGAGCGGCAACTGCTTGGTTGGTTGGTTGGTGTTTAATGGCACAAGGTCCAGAAAGGACATACTGCGCCAGACTATGTGTATTTAGAATAAAATAACGCTTTCGCGTAAAAGTTGTTGTATAAAACATGTAAAGCTAAAATCCGTAAGGTCTAAAACTGATAAAATCTAATTGTAGAAAGGTAAAAAGTAGATAAAAGTGAGCCAAGGACATCTGGATGGGGGCTCCCATCCAGATACCAGTCAGAGAAAGGTGTATATTTCACACTGAGTAAAACAGATTGATACGTCGAAGAAATGAAAATAAATTACAGTGAGGGGTTTCACCCAATATGTCGTGAAGTTTGGGATGAGAACAGTTAAAAAATATTTGGTAAAAATTATTAAAAGCTGTACAAGAAGTTAAAATGTGACGAATGGTAAGGTGAGTATGACAATGTGAACACGCTGGAGCAGGTTCACCCAGGAGTAGGTGTCTGTGGGTGAGTCTCGTGTGACCAATGCGGAGACGAGTTAATATAACATCCTGCTTTCGATATGAAAGGGATGGCCAATGAGTGAGATCAGTTCGGATAGAATGCAGTTTGTTTTCGGTTTCACCTGCCCATTTATTGATCCAACTGCTTTTTATTATGCTAGAAATGCCAGACTTTATATCCTCGTATGAGAGATAGCCAGTATACGGGATTGTAGCATGCCTGGCTAAAGTGTCCGCCTTATCATTACCCGGTATCCCAGTATGACTGGGTACCCAGCAGAGGAGAATGTCGTACCCACGATTTGTCAGCTGTTCGTGCATGTGTAGCACTTTGGGAATATAGCTATGAGTAGTGGAGCCTGATTGTAGATTTTCTAGTACACTGAGGGAGTCAGAGTAGATGGTAAATCTGTTGGTCTTCATTCTAGAAATGTATAAAAGGCTTTCATGGATGGCCAGTAATTCAGCTGTAAATATGGAATAGAACGGAGGAAGAGTATAGCTGCAGGTATTGTTATTTTCGACAAAGGCAAAGCCAACATAATTATCAGATTTTGAACCATCAGTGTATATTTCTTTATATTTCTTATATGTGTTTTGCTGATCTTGGAATAACTGTTGATAAATTTTTGGGTCTGTATCCTGTTTTGTGAAGCCATTGAATGGTTGGAGGTACGACGTCTGCAGTGTAGTCCATGGCGGAATTTCATGAAGGGAACAAGGAGAGACTTTGACATTCTCCAGTTGGGTACCAACAAGGCTCCTACGCATTCTTAGTCCAAAGGGAGGAGTACATGAGGGCCGATTTCCGTACAGACGGTCCAGGCGAGTGTCCAAAATAGAGTCCTTCAATGGGTGGGATGGATGAGAAAGGATGCGAAAATAGTTGTTTAATGACAGCTTGTGACGGATGTGGGTGAGAGAAGGCTCATGACAAGTGATAAAAAGACTTTGTATGGGTGATGTTCCAAAAGCTCCGGAACAAATGCGTAGTGCGGTGTGATGCACTGTGTCAAGTTTTTTTATTGTTGACCTGCAAGCAGATCCATATATACCACAGGCGTAATCGATTTTGGAACGAATTACTGCACGGTAGATCCGCAACAGGGCGTCACGCTCCGCTCCCCAAGAAGTGTTGGTTAATACCTTTAGGATATTTAGGTCATTTTCACACTTGTTGCGGATATATGAGATATGATTTGTGAATGTCAGTTTCTTATCGAAGTATATCCCTAAAAATTTTGTGGAGTCACGTATTTCTAGTTTTGAGCTACCCACATAGAACTCAGGATCGGGATGGATCCCACGTAAACGACAAAAGTGCGTGCTGACAGTCTTTTCTGCTGAAATGTTAAACCCGTTTGTGGTACACCATTTTAGGATGCGATTGATGGTGTTTTGGAGCTGACGCTCAATGTAACGCATGTCCTTTCCTTGACAAGAAATTTGAAGGTCATCGACGTATAGGCTTCCGTGTACAGATGGAGGTAGTTGAGTGAGAATGTTATTGATTTTTATTGAAAAGAGGGTAACACTTAAGACTGAGCCCTGAGGGACGCCCTCTTCTTGGACGAAACTATTAGATTGAATGCCATTTATTTGTACTCTGAAATTTCGAAGTGAAAGGAAGTCCTGGATAAAGATTGGAAGGTTGCCACGGAAGCCTAGATTATGGAGATCCCGGAGGATACCATATCTCCAGGTCTTGTCGTATGCCTTTTCTATGTCAAAGAAAATAGATATTAAGTGGTTCCGTCGTAAGAAAGCGTTACGAATTTGAGTTTCTAGATATAGTATATTGTCAACAGTTGATCTGCCCCTGCGGAAGCCACTTTGGTAGGGGTGTATATGGCCCTCTGTTTCTAAAACGTAAACTAAGCGTGCATTGATCATTTTCTCCAGCAGTTTGCAAAGGCAACTAGTAAGGGCTATGGGTCTGTAGTTATTAGGTTGGTTGGTTGGTTGGTTTGTGTTTAATGGCACAAGGTCCAAAAAGGACATACTGCGCCAGACAATGAGTTAAAACCATAAATGATGTATTCAGGTATAAGGTGTCACGAAACTTAGTAAAAGCTAAAATGTAAAGACTAAATGGTGAAAAGTAAAATAAAGTAAAAAGTCGATAGTGTTGAAGGTAGATTAAAAAGTGTTAATGGAGGATAAAAGTTGAAACAAAGGCATCTGGATGGGGCCTCCCATCCAGATACCAGTCAGACAAAATTGGACACTTCACATTGAATAAAAGATTTTGGTACGTCGAAGAAATGCAAACAAATTTCGATGGGGGGTTTCACCCAAAATATCGTCCAGTTTGGGATGAGAACAGTTAAAAAGTATTTGGTAAAAACTATTAAAAGCAGAGCAAGAGGTTAAAAGATGATGTATGCTAAGATGAGTATGACAATGTGGGCATTCAGGAGGGGGTTCACCCAAAAGGAGGTACTTATGAGTTAGCCTCGTGTGGCCAATCCGAAGACGAGTGAGAGTGACGTCGTGCTTGCGGTACGGTTGAATGGACCAGTGGGTGAGAGCTGGCCGGATAGAGTGAAGTTTGTTTTGGGTTTCACAGTCCCATATGTCATTCCAAGTGCCCTTTGTTAGGGAAGAGATGCCAGACTTTATGTCAGTATAGGGCAGATCACGGTTATATGGGATGGTAGAATGCCTTGCCAAAGAATCAGCTTTTTCGTTTCCGGGAATCCCAATATGACTAGGTACCCAGCAGTAGAGGATGTTGTAGCCACGGTTCATGAGTCTCTTGTGCATGCATAGGACTTTTAAAATATAACTATGAGTGAGGAAGCCAGATTTCAGATTCTCTAATACACTTAATGAGTCAGAGTAGATGATGAAATGTTTGATATTTGTTCTCGAGATGTAAAGAAGGCTTTCATAAATAGCTATTAATTCGGCTGTAAATATGGAGCAAAATGAAGGTAGGGTGTAGCTGTAAGAATGGTTTCGATGTACATAAGCACAGCCAACGTGATTAAGAGATTTTGAGCCGTCAGTATATAGTTCGTCGAAGTTTCTATATTTGCTTTTATGGTCTAGAAATAACTGTTGGTATATTATGGGGTCAGTGTTTGGTTTTGTGAAGCCTTCGAATGGTTGTAGGTAGGAAATCTGCAATTTAGTCCATGGTGGCACTTCATGAAATGAACAAGTAGATGCATTAACATCCTCCAATTGGGTACCGACTACACTCTTACGGATTCTAAGTCCGAAGGGGGGAGTGCAGGAAGAGCGATTTTCATAAAACTGGTCCAATTGGGTGTCTATTAGAGAATCCTTTAAGGGATGTGAAGAATGAGAAAGGGTGCGATATTAGGTATTTAATGATAATTTTTGACGTATGAGAGCGAGAGGTGGTTCATGACAGGTGACGTAAAGGCTATGTACAGGCGATGTCCTAAAAGCTCCAGAGCATATGCGTAGTGCAGTATGATGCACAGTGTCAAGTTTTTTTAGTGCTGATTTTGAAGCCGATCCATAAACGCAGCTTGCATAGTCAATTTTGGATCGGATGACGGCACGGTAGATCCGCAAGAGCGCATCACGGTCAGCCCCCCAAGAGGTATTGGTTAAAACCTTTAAAATGTTAAGTTTTTTCTCGCATTTATTGCGGATGTCTGAGATGTGTTTAGCAAATGTAAGTTTCTTGTCAAAATTTAAACCTAAAAATTTGATAGAATCCTTGACAGCAATATTAGTATGGTCCAGATAAAGTTCCGGATCTGGGTGGATCCCGCGCTTCCGGCAAAAATGGGTACAAACTGTTTTTTCTGCTGATGGTTGGTTGGTTGGTTGGTTGAGGTTAATGGCACAAGGTCCAGAAAGGTTGGTTGGTTGGTTGGTTTTTTATGGCACAAGGTCCAGAAAGGACATACTGCGCCAGACAAGGAGTTAAAAACATGTCATGATGTATTCGGGTAATATGTACACAAGACCTAGTAAAAGCTAAGATTCAAAATGTACTAAAGCGTACTAAAATGTAAAAGACTAAAAGGTTAAATGTAGAATTCAAAAGGGTTAAAAGTAGATAAAAAGGTGAGGACATCTGGATGGGACTCCCATCCAGATACCAGTCAGACAGAAGTGAACACTTTACACTGAATAAAAAATATTGATTCGTCTAAGAAAAGCGAATAGATTTCGATGTGGGGTTTCACCCAAAATATCGTCAAGTTTAGGATGAGAACAGTTAAAAAGTATTTGGTAAAAACTATTAAAAGCAGTGCACGACGTTAAGATATGACGAATGGTGAGTTGAGTATGACAGTGAGGGCACTCCGGAGCAGGTTCGCCCAGAAGTAAGTGCTTATGTGTAATTCGTGTATGTCCAATGCGAAGACGACTCAGAAGGACATCGTGCTTGCGGTATGGATGAGTGGACCAGTGGGTAAGGGCTGGCCGGATAGAATGAAGTTTGTTTTGGGTTTCACAGTCCCATATGTGGATCCAGGTGCCTTTTATTAAGGAAGAGATGCCGGATTTTATATCACAATAGGGTGGGTGGAGATTATATGGGACAGTAGAATGCCGGGCCAAAGAATCAGCCCTTTCGTTGCCGAGAATCCCAATATGGCTAGGTACCCAGCAGTAGAGGATGTTGTATCCACGGTTCATGAGGCATTTGTGCATGTGTAGGACTTTCAGAATATAGCTATGTGTTAGGGAACCAGATCCCAGATTTTCCAAAACGCTTAATGAGTCAGAGTAGATGATGAATTGTTTGGTAGTTGCTCTAGAGATGTAAAGAAGACTTTCATAAATAGCTATTAATTCGGCTGTAAATATGGAGCAAAACGAAGGTAGGGTGTAGTTGCAAGAATGATTACGATGTACATAAGCAAAGCCTACATGATTATGAGATTTTGAGCCATCAGTATATAGTTCTTCAAATTTTCGATATTTGCTTTTATGGTCTAGAAATAACTGTTGATATATTATGGGATCAGTGTTTGGTTTTGTGAAGCCTTCGAATGGTTGTAAGTAGGAGATCTGCAATTTTGTCCATGGTGGGACTTCATGAAATGAACAAGTAGATACTTTAACATCCTCCAATTGGGTACCGACAAGACTCCTACGAATCCTTAGTCCAAAGGGGGGGGTACAGATGGGACGATTTGCATAAAAACGGTCAAGATGAGTATCTATAAAACAATTCTTTAATGGATGTGAAAGATGAGAGAGAATACGAAAGTATGTGTTTAATGAGAGCTTATGACGGATGAGGGTGAGAGATGGCTCGTGGCAGGTGACGTAAAGACTATGTACAGGTGATGTTCTAAAAGCACCAGAGCAAATGCGGAGTGCAGCATGATGCACAGGGTCAAGTTTTTTTAACACTGACTTGCAAGCTGACCCATACGCGCAACTTGCATAGTCCAATTTTGAACGTATGACAGCCCGATAAATCCGTAACAGAGCGTCACGGTCAGCCCCCCAAGAGGTGTTTGTTAAAACCTTTAAAATATTCAGCTTTTTCTCGCATTTACTGCGAATGTCAGAAATATGATTAGCAAAAGTTAGTTTTTTGTCGAAATTTAATCCTAAAAATTTGACAGAGTCCTTCACAACAATGTTATTATTACCCAGGTAAAGTTCTGGGTCGGGGTGGATCCCGCGTTTCCGGCAAAAATGGGTGCATACGGTTTTTTCAGCAGAGATAGAGAAACCATTTGTGTCACACCATTTTAAGATGCGGTTTATGGCATTTTGAAGCTGCCGTTCGATGAGGCGCATATCTTTCCCCTGGCAGGAGATTTGAAGGTCGTCGACGTAAAGGCTGCCGTAGACTGTGGGTGGCAGTTGTTTAAGAATATTATTGATTTTAATTGAGAAGAGGGTGACGCTAAGTACGGAGCCCTGAGGAACACCCTCGTCTTGGATGAAATTATCAGATAGAGTACCATTGATGCTGACACGGAAGTTTCTGAGGGATAAAAAGTTTTTTATAAAAGTTGGTAGATTGCCTCGAAAGCCTATATTATAGAGGTCTTGGAGTATGCCGTACCTCCATGTGCGGTCATATGCCTTTTCAATGTCGAAGAAAACGGACACTAGGTGATTCTTTCTAAGGAAGGCATTCCGAATTTGCGTCTCTAGATTTAAAATATTGTCAATTGTGGACCTGCCTTTGCGGAAGCCACTTTGAAAGGGATGTATATGGTCCCCAGTCTCTAGAATGTAAACAAGGCGAGCATTAACCATTTTTTCCATTAGTTTGCACAGACAACTAGTAAGGGCTATGGGACGGTAATTACTAGGGTTAGAAGTATCTTTCCCAGGTTTAGGAAAGGGAATAACTATTGCATTTCTCCAGGAGGAAGGAAAGGTTTGTTCATTCCAGATTCTATTGTATAATTGCAAGAGGATTTGTAATGAGTCATGGGACAAGTGTTTCAGCATTTTGTAAGTAATACCATCAGGACCAGGAGCGGTATTGGAGGCCTGTCTTAAGTATTTGGTGAGTTCACTGATGGTAAAATTATTATTGTAAGAAAAGTGGGAGGAGGTTTTAAATTTTATTTTTTTTTGTTCGGACTGTTGTTTATATGACAGAAAAGTATTTGAGAAGGAAGTACTGCAGGAGATAGAGGCAAGTGTCTGGCCGATAATGTTTGCTATTTCTTTTTTTTCCGAAATAATATTATTGTTTACAGACAGACAGGATATTGAAGGATTATTATAGATTCCCATGGCTCTTTTAGTTTTTGTCCATAGCTCCTTACTAGAGGTACTGGGCGTTATGCTAGAGACATATTTTATCCACGATTCCCTTTGACATTGTCGCCTTATTTTTCTAGCGTAAGCTTTAGCTTTTTTAAAGAGAACTAGATTTTCGGTCGTGGGGTATCGCCGGAAGATGCTCCAGGCTTTCTGCTGCTGTTTTTTTGCTAGAGTACAGGTTTCATTCCACCACGGTTTTTTATTATGCCGATGTTTCATGCTCGATTTAGGAATGTTGGCATCTGCTGCCTTGATAATAAGGGAGGTGACTTTGTCAACGACCTCATCAATGGAACCTACAAGACTATTTGAGGGTATACTGGATAAATGGGTGAAGGTGGGCCAATCTGCCTTTTCATAATTATATCTTGGAGTGGTACAGTTGTCTTTCCGATTATAGTACAGAGGTGAGAGGAAGATCGGAAAGTGATCACTGTTATGTAGATCGTTAGAGACTGAAAAGTTATATAATGGGAGGATAGATGGAGAGCAAATGGCGAGGTCTATGGCATGGAAGGATTTGGTTGGGTGGTGGAAATGGGTGTTATCACCATTATTCATTACGCAAAGAGAGAAGTCGGTTAGCAGTTGTTCTATGAGTTGGCCCCTATTGTTTGTGTCTTTGCTGCCCCACAAGGGACTATGAGCATTCATGTCACCAAGGAGGATGAAAGGAGGAGGAAGTTGCTGAATGAGACTATTGAGGGAAGTTTGGCTTATGGCTTCACTAGGAGGGAGGTATATACTGCAGACAGTTGTGAGTTGTTTTAATTGAATACGACTGGCAACTGCTTGGAGATTTGTGTTAAGATTGACCATAGTGTGAGGATAACTATTGTTAATTAATAGGGCAACTCCACCTGTGGCCCTATCATTGAGCTCATAGTCCTTGCGAAAGATGGTGTAATTATGGATTTTAGTATGTCTATTGGTTTTGAGAAAGGTTTCCTGAAGGGCAAAGCAAGCGGGGTTATGATCATAAATCAGCGTTTTGAGGTCATCGTTTTTATTAAGGAAACCGTGGCAGTTCCAAGATAGCAGCAGAGCCATTATCATGTTGTGTTTGGGATGATGCTCATCTTGCTCCGAACCCCCGTAGGCTTGAGAGGGGTGCTAGGGATCTCGTCATCATCCATGGGAAGATCTGACATTTCAGAGTCAGAGGGGTCCAAATGTAGGATAGTATCGTCTATAGGACGTTGTGGAGGAACGTGTTTGATTTTGGGTTTATTGTACTTTGATCTGTAGACCGAAGACTTTTTTATTTGTGGTCGGGTTGAGGTAACATTTTGAGAGTTTTTCTTTGATATATGTTTTTGTGGAGCCGTGGAGGATTTATTTTGATTAGAGATGGATTGTTTAGGTATTTGGGCTGTTGCAGAAGGAAAGGAGACAGGTACGGATTTTGGTAATTCAGTTTGAGTTGCTATTGTTTTAGTTGATTTTGTTGCAGCTGCATAAGATAAACCAGGTTTTGGTGTCCGGCTTTCTATTATCTTACGGGCTTCCGGATATGAGAGTCTTTGAGAGGCACGTAGGGACTGAATTTCTTTTTCAAACGCCCATTTCGGGCAAGATCTGGAGTATGAAGGATGTTCCTCTTTACAGTTTACACATTTTGGAGTTGCAGAGCAGGACTCACTGTCGTGGTCAGAAGCACCACAGCGAGCACAGGCGGGTGACCCACGACAGGAGGTTTTAGTATGGCCGAACTTTTGACACTGGAAGCAACGGATTGGATTTGGTACATATGGTCTCACGGGGCATAATAAATAGCCGGCTTTAATATGAGATGGAATAGTGGGTGACTGAAAAGTTAAGATAATATGTTTAGTTTGGATTATTTGATTATTGCGTCGAATAGTGATTCGACGAACGGCACTTACTTTGTCATCTGTTAGGTTTTCTAATATTTCAGCTTCAGAGCAGTGTAAAAGTTCGGGTTCCGATACGACCCCTCGTGAGATGTTTAAGGATGTATGAGGGGTCACTGTAACAGTTTTTAGGCCGAAGTTTTTAATTTTCATTATTTTGGAAGCTTGTCTATTGTTTGATACTTCTACTAACAGGTCTCCAGATCTTAATTTTTTTACTTTTTTTACTTCTCCTACATTGTCGGTGATACATTTATGTATTAAAAAAGGGGATGTTTCATTAAAATTACCTTCAACGTAGTGAACGATGAAGAATCGAGCGTTCATGTGTACTAGTTGTGAATCGATGTTTTCATTACAAGTTGACAGCGGAGCATTGACGATAGACGATGAATTTTTCATATCCATGTTGGGGAAGATTGAAATTCGGACCCGACCGCACCACCCACCACGGAGCCCAACGAGGGGATGTGCAATTGCACACCAGTGCTAGTCGGGTCTATACGCTCACAGTACATCCCTTAGGCAGCGTCCACCCTTAACGACGTGCCCAGTAGATGTCCGATTGCTTGATCCCTAGCAGTTGATCGAAATCAGTACCACCAGCCGATTGATACACAGGGGAACGCTGTGTACCTCCCGTTTACCCGAAGCCGAGGCCAAAGCAATGTGTTGGAGAAAAGACACCTCAATTACCAGGATCCCCATTTCCGGGGACACGGGTCTCCACGCACGGCAAACACGTGGGTAGTTTTCCGCCAATAGAAGCTGACGGCACAGAGTGGCTGCAGCTTCTAAAGGGGGGCCCTCACCTCCAAAGAGGAAACTACACTGAGGGGGGAAAGGAAGGAGACAGCTAAGAGGAGAGGAGGGTAGAACAAAGAAGAGCGAAAGATCGCTGGGGCCCCGGGATTGCGACACCCGTAAAGACCTAGAGTAGGTCTTCCCCCTGAGGGGTGTACATTGGAAGAATCGAGGGTGAACAGATGGCAAGGTCTATGGCATGAAAGGATTTAGTTGGTTAGTGGAAGTATGTATTGTCACCATTGTTCATGATGCATAGACAAAAATCTGTCAGTATTTGTTCTATTTGCTTACCTCTGTTATTTGTGTCTTTGCTGCCCCATAATGGGCTATGTGCATTCATATCACCAAGGAGTATGAATGGAGGAGGAAGTTGTTGAACAAGGTTACTAAGGGATCTTTGATTGAAAGTTTCATTAGGAGGGAGGTAGATACTGCAGACTGTCGTGAGCTGTTTAAGGTGAATACGAGCGGCAACTGCTTGGTTGGTTGGTTGGTGTTTAATGGCACAAGGTCCAGAAAGGACATACTGCGCCAGGCTATGTGTATTTAGAATAAAATAACGCTTTCGCGTAAAAGTTGTTGTATAAAACATGTAAAGCTAAAATCCGTAAGGTCTAAAACTGATAAAATCAAACTGTAGAAAGGTAAAAAGTAGATAAAAGTGAGCCAAGGACGTCTGGATGGGGGCTCCCATCCAGATACCAGTCAGAGAAAGGTGTATATTTCACACTGAGTAAAACAGATTGATACGTCGAAGAAATGAAAATAAATTACAGTGAGGGGTTTCACCCAATATATCGTCAAGTTTGGGATGAGAACAGTTAAAAAATATTTGGTAAAAATTATTAAAAGCTGTACAAGAGGTTAAAATGTGACGAATGGTAAGGTGAGTTGGTTCTAGTTGGTTGGTGTTTAATGGCACAAGGTCCAGAAAGGACATACTGCGCCAGACTATGTTTATTTAGAATAAAATAACGCGTTCGCGTAAAAGTTGTTGTATAAAACATGTAAAGCTAAAATCCGTAAGGTCTAAAACTGGTAAAATCTAATTGTAGAAAGGTAAAAAGTAGATAAAAGTGAGCCAAGGACGTCTGGATGGGGGCTCCCATCCAGATACCAGTCAGAGAAATGTGTATATTTCACATTGAGTAAAACAGATTGATACGTCGAAGAAATGAAAATAAATTACAGTGAGGGGTTTCACCCAATATATCGTCAAGTTTGGGATGAGAACAGTTAAAAAATATTTGGTAAAAAATATTAAAAGCTGTACAAGAGGTTAAAATGTGACGAATGGTAAGGTGAGTATGACAATGTGAACACTCTGGAGCAGGTTCACCCAGGAGTAGGTGTCTGTGGGTGAGTCTCGTGTGACCAATGCGGAGACGAGTTAATATAACATCCTGCTTTCGATATGAAAGGGATGGCCAATGAGTGAGATCAGTTCGGATAGAATGCAGTTTGTTTTCGGTTTCACCTGCCCATTTATTGATCCAACTGCTTTTTATTATGCTAGAAATGCCAGACTTTATATCCTCGTATGCGAGATAGCCAGTATACGGGATTGTAGCATGCCTGGCTAATGTGTCCGCCTTATCATTACCCGGTATCCCAGTATGACTGGGTACCCAGCAGAGGAGAATGTCCTACCCATGATTTGTCAGCTGTTCGTGCATGTGTAGCACTTTGGGAATATAGCTATGAGTAGTGGAGCCTGATTGTAGATTTTCTAGTACACTGAGGGAGTCAGAGTAGATGGTAAATCTGCTGGTCTTCATTCTAGAAATGTATAAAAGGCTTTCATGGATGGCCAGTAATTCAGCTGTAAATATGGAACAGAACGGAGGAAGAGTATAGCTGCAGGTATGGTTATTTTCGACAAAGGCAAAGCCAACATAATTATCAGATTTTGAACCATCAGTGTATATTTCTTTATATTTCTTATATGTGTTTTGGTGATCTTGGAATAACTGTTGATAAATTTTTGGGTCTGTATCCTGTTTTGTGAAGCCATTGAATGGTTGGAGGTACGACGTCTGCAGTGTAGTCCATGGCGGAATTTCATGAAGGGAACAAGGAGAGACTTTGACATTCTCCAGTTGGGTACCAACAAGGCTCCTACGCATTCTTAGTCCAAAGGGAGGAGTACATGAGGGCCGATTTCCGTACAGGCGGTCCAGGCGAGTGTCCAAAAGAGAGTCCTGCAATGGGTGGGATGGATGAGAAAGGATGCGAAAATAGTTGTTTAATGACAGCTTGTGACAGATGTGGGTGAGAGAAGGCTCATGACAAGTGATAAAAAGACTGTATGGGTGATGTTCTAAAAGCTCCGGAACAAATGCGTAGTGCAGTGTGATGCACTGTGTGAAGTTTTTTTATTGTTGACCTGCAAGCAGATCCATATATAACACAGGCGTAATCGATTTTGGAACGAATTACTGCACGGTAGATCCGCAACAGGGCGTCACGCTCCGCTCCCCAAGAAGTGTTGGTTAATACCTTTAGGATATTTAGGTCCTTTTCACACTTGTTGCGGATGTATGAGATATGATTTGTGAATGTCAGTTTCTTATCGAAGTATATCCCTAAAAATTTTGTGGAGTCACGTATTTCTAGTTTTGAGCTACCCACATAGAGCTCAGGATCGGGATGGATCCCACGTAAACGACAAAAGTGCGTGCTGACAGTCTTTTCTGCTGAAATGTGAAACCCGTTTGTGGTACACCATTTTAGGATGCGATTGATGGTGTTTTGGAGCTGACGCTCAATGTAACGCATGTCCTTTCCTTGACAAGAAATTTGAAGGTCATCGACGTATAGGCTTCCGTGTACAGATGGAGGTAGTTGAGTGAGAATGTTATTGATTTTTATTGAAAAGAGGGAAAAGACTGAGCCCTGAGGGACGCCCTCTTCTTGGACGAAACTATTAGATTGAATGCCATTTATTTGTACTCTGAAATTTCGAAGTGAAAGGAAGTTCTGGATAAAGATTGGAAGGTTGCCACGGAAGCCTAGATTATGGAGATCCCGGAAGATACCATATCTCCAGGTCTTGTCGTATGCCTTTTCTATGTCAAAGAAAATAGATATTAAGTGGTTCCGTCGTAAGAAAGCGTTACGAATTTGAGTTTCTAGATATAGTATATTGTCAACAGTTGATCTGCCCCTGCGGAAGCCACTTTGGTAGGGGTGTATATGGCCCTCTGTTTCTAAAACGTAAACTAAGCGTGCATTGATCATTTTCTCCAGCAGTTTGCAAAGGCAACTAGTAAGGGCTATGGGTCTGTAGTTATTAGGATTGGAAGTGTCTTTTCCGGGTTTTGGAAAGGGTATGACTATGGCGTTCCTCCAGGAGGAAGGAAAGGTATGTTCGTTCCAGATTCTATTAAAAAGCTTAAGTAGATTTGAGAGGGAATCATGAGAAAGGTGTTTTAGCATTTCATATGTGATACCATCAGGACCAGGAGAAGTATTCGGTAACTGTCTGAGTTGATTGGTAAGTTCATGGATTGTAAAGATACTATTGTAGGAGAGCTGCAAGGAGGTTTTAAAATTTAGTTTTTGTCGTTCAGATTGCAGTTTATGGGTATAAAAGGTGTTTGAGTAAGAGGTGCTGCAAGAGGATAGAGCCAATGTTTCGCCGATGGTATTTGCAATGTCTGTGGTATCAGAGATAATTTTGTTATTGATGGAAAGGCAGGGTATGGTATGGTTGTTGTATATTCCCATAGCTCTTTTTGTTTTGGTCCATAGCTCCTTACTAGAAATTGATGTAGTAATGCTGGAGACATATTGCATCCATGATTCCTTTTGAGATTGCCGCCTCACCCTGCGGGCGACTGCTTTTGCTTTTTTAAAGATGATAAGGTTTTCAGTTGTGGGATACCGGCGGAAGGTACCCCAGGCTTTCTGCTGCTGCTTTTTGGCTAGGGTGCATGCAGCGTTCCACCACGGTTTTTTATTTCTGCGACAGCTTGTGCCCGATTTCGGTATACTATTATCTGCTGCCTTAATGATAGTGGACGTGACTTTATTAACGACCTCGTCAATAGTGCCTTCTATGATATTTTGGGATATTGTTGATAGTGAAGTAAAGGTCTGCCAATCTGCCTTGTCGTGAATGTATCTGGGTATTGTTGAAGTTTGGTTTGGATTAGTATACAAAGGAGAGAGAATGATCGGAAAGTGGTCACTATTATGTAGATCACCAGAAGCAGAGAAATTATACAGTGGGAGGATTGGAGGAGAACAGATAGCAAGGTCTATTGCATGAAATGATTTTGTGGGAAGATGGAAGTAAGTACTGTCACCATTATTCATAACACACAGTGAAAAGTCGGTTAGGATTTGTTCTATTTGTTGGCCTCTATTGTTGGTGTCTTTGCTGCCCCACAGGGGACTGTGGGCATTCATGTCCCCTAGGAGGATGAAAGGGGGGAGGAAGTTGCTGGACAAGGTTATTGAGCAAAGATCGACTGATTGTTTCATTAGGAGGAAGATATATACTGCAGATTGTAGTGAGATGTTTAAGATGGATTCTAATAGCGACAGCCTGTAAAAGTGTGTTGAGATTGAGAGTACAATAGGGATAGTGATTATTTATTAGGAGGGCAACTCCGCCGGAGGCCCTTTCCCCTAGCACATAATCCTTTCTAAGGACAGTATAATTGTGGATTTGAGTGTGCTTATTGGGTTCGAGGTATGTTTCCTGAAGGGCGAGACAGGCGGGATTGTGATTGTAAATAAGTGTTTTGAGGTCGTCGTTTTTGTTCTGAAAACCGTGGCAGTTCCATGACAGCAACAATGCCATAACTATGTTACGTTAAGGGCATTGTGCGTTGTCGTGGTAATCCCTTTAGGGTTATTAGGTGGCTCAATGTCTTCATGTTCCATCGATTCTTCATCCGATATTTCTGATTCCGAGGGTGATAATTTTAAAATTGAGTCATCTATATGTGGTTGAGGAGGTATTTTCCTTGTGCTGAAACGGTTGTGTTTTAATTTGTAGGTTGCTGCTTTACTGATTGTTGGTCTGACTTGAGTAGAGCTATTGCTGTGAGATTTTTTCTTAGTTTTCTCTGGTGCAGTGGCGGAACTGTTTTGTTTATGGACTGATTGTTTACTTGTTGATGTCTTGAAAGAGGAAGGATGAATGACAGGGTCAGTCTGAGTGGCTATTGATTTAATAGGTTTTGTTGCGGCTGCATAGGACAGACCAGGTTTAGGGGTACGGCTTTCTATTATTTTACGGGCTTCTGGATAGGAGAGTCTTTGAGTGGCATGCAGGGACTGGATTTCTTTTTCGAAAGCCCATTTTGGGCATGACTTAGAGTATGACGGATGTTCCTGTGCACAGTTTATACATTTTGCAGCTGCAGAGCAGGTTTCACTGTCATGGCCGGAGGCACCGCAGCGGGCGCAGGCCGGTGACCCACGACAGGAGGTTTTAGTATGGCCGAACTTTTGACACTGGAAGCAGCGAATGGGATTCGGTATATATGGTCTAACAGGACATAATAGATAGCCGGCTTTGATATGGGATGGAATTGTGGGAGACTGGAAAGTTAAAATAATATGTTTGGTGGGGATTAGTTGATTATTGCGACGGATAGTGATTCGACGCACAGCACATACTTTTTCATCACTTAGGTTTTCTAATAGTTCAGCTTCAGAGCAGTGCAAAAGTTCAGGTTCAGGTACGACTCCACGTGAGATGTTTAAGGATGTATGGGGTGTTACTGTGACAGGTTTTAGGCCAAAGTTTTTAATCCTCATTATTTTGGATGCTTGTCTATTGCTTGATACTTCAACTAACAGGTCTCCAGATCTTAATATTTTAACTTTTTTGACTTCTCCTACATTGTCAGTGATACATTTGTGTATTAAGAATGGTGATGTTTCAGCAAAGTTACCTTCAACATAGTGGATGATGAAGAATCGAGCATTCATATTTAGAAATTGTGCATCAGTATTTTCAGTGGGAGTAGACTGCGGAGCATTGACGTGAGACAAAGAATTTTGTAAAGCCATGTTGGGGAAATTGAGGTTCGGACCCGACCGCACCACCCACCACGGAGCCCAACAAGGGGGTGTGCAATTGCACACCAGTGCTAGTCGGGTCTATACGCGCACAGTACATCCCTTAGGCAGCATCCACCCTTAACGACGTGCCCAGTAGATGTCCGATTGCTTGATCCCTAGCAGTTGATAAAAATCAGTACCACCAGCCGATTGATATACAGGGGAACACTGTATACCTCCCGTTTACCCGAAGCCGAGGCCAAAGCAATGTGTTGAGGTTTCTCCCATATCTATGGAAATTCCGTAATGATGATTTCCTTTACGGGAACACCCCTCAATTACCAGGATCCCCTTTTCCGGGGACACGGGTCTCCACGCACGGCAAACACGTGGGTAGTTTTCCGCCAATAGAAGCTGACAGCACAGGGCGACCGCAGCTTCTAAAGGGGGGGCCCTCACCTCCATAGAGGAAACTACGCTGAGGGGGGAAAAGGAAAGAGATAGCTAAGAGGAGAGGAGGGTAGAACAGAGGAAAGCGAAAGATCGCTGGGGCCCCGGGGTTGCGACACCCGTAAAAACCTAAAGTAGGTTTTCCCCCTGAGGGGCCACGGTTTTTTGTTTTTTCGAAGAGAGTTGCTATACTTTGGAATTGCTGCATCAGCAGCTTTGATAATGATATAAGTAATTTTTTCCACAGCTTCGTCAATAGTGCCTTCAATGTCTTCAGGTGATATGGCAGACAGCTTAGAGAAGGTTTCCCAATCTGCTTTATCATGTATGTAGCGGGAGATGAACAAGTTACAGCTAGGAATTTGATATGTAGGTGAAAGTATTATCGGAAAATGATCACTATTGTGTACGTCACCAGAAACAGAGAAGTTGTACAGCGGCAGAATGGAGGGAGAGCATATTGCAATATCTATGGCATGGAAGGATTTAGTTGGATAGTGGAAGTAAGTGTTGTCGCCATTATTCATAATGCATAAGGAAGAATCTGTTATTAATTGTTCAATCTGTTGTCCTCTATTGTTAGTATCTTTACTTCCCCACAAAGGACTATGGGCATTCATGTCCCCTAGGATTATGAAAGGTGGAGGAAGTTGCTGGACCAAGTTATTGAGCTGGATTTGGGTAATTGTTTCGTTTGGTGGAAGATAAATATTGCAGATGGTAGTAAGGTATTTGAGGTGGATTCTAATGGCGACAGCCTGCATATTTGTAACGAGATTAAGTATATGATGGGGATATTGATTATTTATTAAAAGGGCAACACCACCGGAAGCCCTTTCCCCAAGCTCATAGTCTTTTCTCAGGATGTTGTAGTTGTGAATGCGTGTTTGTTTATTAGTTTTGAGATACGTTTCCTGAAGGGCCAAACAAGCGGGATTATGATCATAAATGAGAGTTTTAAGGTCATCAACTTTATTTGAAAAACCGTGGCGGTTCCATGAAAGCAGCAGAGCCATCATCAAGTGATGTTAGGAATGATGGCCATCTTGCTCTGAATCCTCGTTGGTTTAAGTGGGGTACTGGGTATGTTGTCATCATCCATAATATTGTCAGAGATGTCGGATTCAGAAGGATCCAAGTTTAATATTGCGTCATCAATGGGTCGTTGTGGAAGGATGTGTTTTAGTCTAGCTTTATTGTATTTTGACCTGTAAGCTGAACTTTTTTTTAATTGATGGTTTATTCTGGGTGGAGGTGTTGCTTTGGGCCATTTTCTTGGGTGTGGTCTTTTTAGGAGAAATGAAAGAAGTTTTTTGAGTAGAGTTTGACTTTTTTGCATTTTGATTAGAAGTAGATGGAGAGACAGGTATGGATTTCGGTGGATCGGTTTGGATAGCAATTGATTGAACAGTTTTTACTGCTGTAGCATAGGATTGACCAGGTTTAGGTGTGCGGGAGGCTATTATTTTTCGCGCTTCCGGGTAGGACAGTCCTTGTGTGGCACGCAAGGCCTGTATTTCTTTTTCATAGGTCCATTTTGGACATGAACGGGAGTAAGAAGGATGATCCTGTTTACAGTTAATACATTTAGGTGGGGCAGAGCAAGTGTCACTGTCGTGGCCAGACGTACCACAACGGGCACATACTGGGGAACCACGGCAGGAGGTTTTTGTGTGACCGAACTTTTGGCATTGAAAACAACGGGTTGGAATGGGTATGTATGTTCTGACAGGGCATGAAAGGTAGCCTGCTTTGATATGGGATGGGAGATTAGGAGATTGAAAAGTCAAGATTATGTGTTTGGTGTCTATTATTTGGTTATTGCGTTTTATAGTAATTCTGCGAACTGCACTAACATTTTGAGATTTCAGATTTTCTAGGATTTCTGCCTCAGAACAGTGTAAGAGGTCAGGTTCTGATATGACGCCTCTGGATGAGTTAATGTGGTATGGGGTGAGACAGTGACAGATTTTAGGCCGATAGTTTTTAATTTCATAATGTTGTTTGCCTGTGTGCTATTGGTTACTTCCACCAAGAGGTCTCCTGATCGAATTTCTTTAATTTTTGCTACTTTTCCAACGTTAGTAGTTATGGACTTATGTATTAGGAAAGGGGATGCTTGGCTGAAGTTTCCTTCCTGACATTTCACTAGAAAAAATTTTGCATTAATACCTCCCTGAGTAAGAGAGTTCGGAGCATTGACGTTTGACAAAGAAAATGTCGTATCCATGTTGGGGATTGGGAGTTTCGGACCCGACCGCACCACCCACCACGGAGCCCAACAAGGGGATGCACAAGCGTGCACCAGTGCTAGCCGGGTCTATACGCGTACAGTACATCCCTTAGGCAGCGTCCACCCTTAACGACGTGCCCAGTAGATGTCCGTTTGCTTGATCCCTAGCAGTTGACCGAAAACAGTACCACCAGCCGGTTGATGCACAGGGGAACGCTGTGCACCTCCCGTTTACCCGAAGCCGAGGCCAAAGCAATGTGTTGGAGAAAGTACCCCTCAATTACCAGGATCCCCATTTCCTCGGACACGGGTCTCCACGCACGGCAAACACGTGGGCAGTTTAACCGCCAATAGAAGCTGACGGCACAGAGCGACCGCAGCTTCTAAAGGGGGGCCCTCACCTCCAAGGAGGAAACTACACTGAGGGAGAAAGCGAAGGAGAAAGCAAAGTAGAGAGTGAAGGGTTGCTGTCTGTTCAACCGAATCAAAGACAAGATTTGATAAAAACATTTACTTTATTTTTCTAAACATTTGCCTGAAAATACAACATTTCCAAATTACACTTACAGAATATGTGTTATACTTGTAACTAAATGAGCTGGATGCCAAAAGATAGCTAAAGGTAACTTTCGATTCAATTAATTCATTTTAATTTTTCATTTATTTTAATTTTAATTAATTCATAATATAATTCATTTTAATTTTTAAGACCCCTTGCCTTTAGGGAAAAAAATTGATACTTAACAATTAACCATGGCAATTTGCCATAACACCTACAAACCCTTGCAGGAGAGCTGCTAGTCACAGACCGTCCCGATCTGAACTGAAAAACAAGAAGAAGTGAGGAGATACGAAACTTCCCGAGCTTATATACTAAGCTACATACCTAGCAGCCAATCAAAACGCGACACGCAAAATGCGTCAAAAGATTTGCATAGGTTGACGGACATTTAATTCTAGCTCAAGCAAAATTTGCATACGCAAAATATCGTAATCGTTCGCAAGTGCGAACGAGCAAAAAAACTACTGAATGCCAAATTACAGGCAAACGAGGAACACCTCAACTTTGAGTTTTACGCGACACATCCAGTCATTTTGTAAACAATACCATGCAAGTACGCATTTAGGGAGAGAGGAAGAAACCGGGATGTTTCCAGGTTATACAATTAAAATTAAGCTGAGTATTTTGAGTTATATTTTAAAACTAAAGCTATTATACTTTTTAAGTAGTTTTAGGAGAAGGGAAAAGTTTAATTTTTACGAAAACGGAACTATTTTTAAAATGCTTATGAAATTTAATAATTACGATTTAATATTTAGTTTAAGCAGAGTTAAGTCTATTTTAAAAGACACATTTAAAATACATGAAACATCCAACAGAGAGGAGGGTAAACAAAAGAGGAGTGAAGGATCGCTGGGGCCCCGGGATTGCGACACCCGTGAAAACCTAAAGAAGGTCTTCCCCCTGAGGGAGCCCAAAGTTTTTAATCTTCATTATTTTTTAAGCTTGTCTATTGCTTGATACTTCTACAAGCAGGTCTCCAGATCTTAATTTTTTGACATTTTTCACTTCTCCTACATGGTCCGTGATACATTTGTGTATTAAAAAGGGCGATGTCTTGTTAGTGTTTCCTTCAACATAGTGGATTTTAAAGAATCGGGCATTCATGTTTATAAATTGTGCATCCGTGTTTTCAGAGGTAGATGACAGCGGAGCATTGACATTTGACGAAGAAAGTTTCGAATCCATGTTGGGGTATTTAAGATTCGAACCCGGCCGCACCACCCACCACGGAGCCCAACAAGGGGGTGTGCTTTTGCACACCAGTGCTAGCCAGGTCTATACGCGCACAGTACATCCCTTAAGTAGCAGCCGAGGCCGAAGCAATGTGTTGGAGAAAATCCCCTCAATTACCAGGATCCCCATTTCCGGGGACACGGGTCTCCACGCACGGCAAACACGTGGGTAGTTTTCCGGCAATAGAAGCTGACGGCACAGAGCGACCTAAACGGGGTCCCTCACCTCCAAAGAGGAAACTACGCCGAGGGGGAAAGTGAAGGATATAGCTAAGGAGAGGGGAGGGTAGAGGAAAGAGAAGCGAAGGACTGCTGGGGCCCTGGGATTGCGACACCCGTGAAAACCTGAAGAAGGTCTTCCCCCTGAGGGGTTTTCTAAATGGGTTTTTGGTTCGAAAAGCGCATAAAAACATTCTTTACCTTTTTAAAAACATTTTTGAAATTGGAAGTGCATGTCAAAACCAAACGGTTTGGGAATTAGCTATTGGGTCACATTAAGGCTGGACACCCTGTATAATAATCTTTCATTTTCCTTTGACAAACTTTATTTTCGTCAAATATAAGTGGAGAGTAAAAATTTTACTGGCCGAATTTTTTATGATAATGATCGTGCCTTTTGGACCCAGCGTGCATGCTCGTGCAATGCAAAGTAACGCACGTGCTCACGGGTTAATGACAGAATAATTAAATGTTCAGTTCTGCTTTGCCAAAAACAAGTTTCTAGACTTAAAGAAATAATAAAACATTACAGAAATGATTATTTGAGCAATCCTGTTGCAGTGATTTGTCCATTCATTAAATGTAATTGTCTGCTTAAAACTAAAGATTCATTGTCTGTCCTCCTCTCAAGACATCCTAGAAACGATGAAGAAAATATAAATTTGTATTCTTTATCAATTTGATCTATATCAAATGCTATTAATGATGGTGAAACAAAAGAAACAAGCCTAGAAACTAAATTGGATTCTTCTGTGACTGACCACAATGCTGAAAAATTAAACCTTGATGGAATATTTTACCGTATTTCACCTGAAACTTCAGTCAAAATATTAAATATCTGCTAATACTGTTCAATTATTTGTGGAAGAGTTCATTAATTTTCATAAAATACAGAAATATATTTTCTTACGATCTATTAGGGAAATTTTAATGCTGCAGAATATTAGTAGCCATGTAATCAATGATGTGTTTATAGAATTGAACAGTAATGAAAGTTTAAGAAATTTCATAAAAATGGGCCACTTCGCTCTCTATATGCGAGTAGTAGAATGATGCATTATAAGAGGGAATTGCGTTATGTTGAAGCAGTTGAAGTTGAACTAGGGTTAAACGAGAAAAATATTTCTAATAGCTATTTTTATGTACCATTATTAGAAACCATTAAATCAATGCTTGCTGACAATTCAGTTCTTAACTTCAGCAAGACTGCACACAAATTTAATGAGACTGAAATACTTTCAGATTATGTGGATGATAAAACATTTAAAGAAAATCTGTTATTTAAAATGTGCCCCTCATTTCTACAGATAATTCTTTATCAAGATGCATTTGAAGTAGCAAATCCTTTAGGATCCTCAAAAGCAAAATATAAAGTCATTGAATTTTATTTATTAGGAAATTCACTACCATATTCTAGATTAAAAAATTCAGCCAATGAAATTAGTGCTTTTATGTTTTGAGAAAGATTTTAAGTATTTTGGTACGCATAAAGTTACTGCAAGATTAGTACATAACTTAACGGCTTTAGAAGTAGGTGTTAACATTAATGAAACAAGCTATAAAGGGACTTGATTGTATATTTTAGGTGATAACTTCGGCAGTCACATGGTGGGTGGTTTTAGCAAAAACGTCAGCACAGGAAAATATTTTTGTCGATATTGTTTAATATCCAGAGAAAATTAGAATAATTCTTTAGAAAATAATTCTCCCAGTAGAACTATTTGAAACTATGCACAGAATGTAAATTATTTAAGACAGAATAACTGCACCGAGAGACATTGAATATAAAGGACAATTCTTCTTTCAATGAATTAGAATTTTTTCATGTATGTAAACCAGGTTTACCCCCTTGTATTGCTCATGACTTATTTGAAGGTGTTGTTCAGTATGATGTACCATTAATGTTGAACAATATCGCAAATTTTGAAAAATGGATTTCTATTGAAGCATTAAATAAAAAAATACAGTCTTTTGAATAGATAGGATGTCATTAGACAAACCACCCATTATTAATTTATCAAAAGAGCGACTGTCAAGACATGCTGTACAAAATTTGTGCATTCTACACAATTTGGCTGTAATTATTTTTGAACATAGTCAACCTTCAAGTGAAATTTGGTTTTCTTTTTTGCTATTACAAGAGATAGTCATATGTGCTCCAAAAATCACATTAAGTCAGACTACTTATCTAGATGACATTATAATTGAATATTTAGTCTTGCGTAAAAGGTTATTGCCTGGAAAAAAAAATTAAGATCTAAACATCATTATATGACACATTATGCATCTTTAGTACAAGAATTCGGTCCACTGATTAATTTATGGACATTAAGATGCAAAAGCAATCATAGTTATTTTAAAAGATGTGTTAAGTATGCAAAAAATTTCAAAAATGTCTTGTCTTTTTTAAGTGAATAACACCAACTATTACAGGCATATTCATCTTAAGGAAGTTTATGTGAAACCGATTTGATCGCCGAATAAGGGGTGCACTACCCGTCCAAAATCGGTGAAGGAACTTCTATGTCTATTCCAAGCTGAGTGGAAGACATTACCACTAGCTGTAGTATTAGGTTGTAACGAAAGTTTCCCGCCACCGCAAATATGATCTGCACAAATAGTTCGCGTTGGCGTGTTTGCTCATATCTTTCCACACTCTTTTTGGGATTTGGAAAAAAAGAGATTTACTTTAGAACACTGTGCAGAGAAATCTGTAAAAAATATATCTTTATCATTAAGTACAAGGTGTCTCGAATGAAACTAACCGGGTTAAAAACATCATTTACAATCCAATTCAGTTGCAAAAAGTCAGCTACAGAACGTCAACGAATTATGTGTACAGCTTTAGGTACTACTGTTGTATCATATGACACTGTGAAGATTTGGTACCTAAAGTTCAAGAACAAGGACTATGACGTACAAGTTCAATCGCTGGGTGCCACATGAGCTGCGTCAAGCAGATTTGACGGAAAACTTTCGTTACAACCTGATACAAAGACTTGTGGAAAGTATGCCCCAGAGGTTTCACGCTGTAATTTCCTCTCGTGGAGGCTCTATCAACTATTGATTTTGAATAAAGTTAGTTTTATTTTTCTATCACAGGTGTCCAAATACTTATTGGTAGACAGTGTATTTGACTTTCAAAAGGAAATGTTGGCTTATTGCAGGTACTATTTTTATCATAGTAAGATTTTGTAAAATTTGATTTTATTGTTCGTATTACAAATATAAATTGATATTTAGATCTGACGTTGACATACTTCACCGATGTTGCCTAGAATTCAAAAACAGTTTCTTGAAATGACTGAAATGGATCCTTTTTGGTAAGGAATACTTAATCTCATCTTAATAATAATGTTAATGATGTTTCTGTGTTTTCCATCTGTATTTTTAGAATAGCGTCTGTATGTATGGCAGTATACCGGGCAAAACATATTCAAAATAACACCATTGCTATGGTCCCACTACATGGGTATGTAAATACAACTAACTATCGAATGGAATCTATCCGTTGGCTGGATTATTTCTCCCAAAAAGAAGATATCTTCATTCACGTCATATCTTCATTCTCTGAACGGAGAGAAAAAGGTAGCAGGAATTTCCGTAGATGGTTTTTGTAGTAATACAAATACTGTTTATCAGTATTATGTAAGTTAAATCACATTTTTTTTCAATTTTAACTTAAGAAATGCTGGATAATTATTCATACCACGTTTTGTATTTTAGGGATGTTTCTACCATGGATGCGCCACGTGTTATGATAAAGATGTCAAAAATACACTTAATGGCACAACTATGGGTACATTATTTCTGAAATCCCAAGAAACTACACAGAAGATCCGTGCACTCAGTTATACTATCATAGAAATATGGGAACATGAATTTATAAAAAAAAAAAAAAAAGAAGAAGCGGAATTGAAAAGATTTTTGGAATTGCACGAACTCAGACAGATTAAATCCTAGAGATGCTTTTTTGGGGGATGCACGAATGCAGTTCGTGTGTATAATGAAGGCACCGTTAAATACGTTGACTTCACCTCTCTATATCCTTGGGTAAGTATTTAAAACTATTTTAATTGTTAGATGCGATTTTTTTTTTTTTTTGTACATATCAACATCTGTATAATTTTTTTTAGGTCAATAAATATTGCAAGTACCCCGTGGGACATCCTACCATCATCACTAAGAGTTACCAAAATATCGAAAAGCATTTCGGAATTATAAAATGCAAGGTGTTACCACCTAGAGGATTGTTTCTACCTGTGCTGCCATACAGGTGCAAGAAAAAACTGATGTCTCTACTATGTCGTCTGTGCACTAAATCTAAGTGCCAATCAGAATGAACCTACGTGGATGAAGAAAGATGCATCATTGGCACATGGATGACTGAAGAGCTAAAATTGGCCCTTAAAAAAGGATATGAACTTGTAAAGGTACTAACATTTTTTCAGTTTCTTTATTTCTCTTTAGAACTAAGAAAAATTATTTAGGAATCTTGATTATTTTTCCTCTTTCTTTTTATGTTTATGAAGTATATCATTTTGAGGAGACATCCGACTCTTTATTTCGCAGTTACAAGACATATTTCTGAAAATAAAGCAAGAAGCTTCTGGATGGCACAGGAATGCACAACTGATGAAGCTAAAAAATGTTATATTGATGAATATTGTGAGTGTTCCTCCAGAACGGAAGTGAACGTGAAACTGTATATACAAACTTTTATTTTTAAATTTTCACCTTTTCGAACTGTGGCATCATCGCCGGAAATCTAATTTTTTTTTTTTGTTACTTTTTGAGCGGAGAAACATCTGTATTTCGTCATTCTATGTAAATTCGTGTTTGGTATTGGTATGTGATGTGAGGCTTTATTTTATGAATCAAATTTAAGTTTAATTAAATGTTAAAACCAAATCTAAAGTCTCGTTGCGTTGTGTGCCAGTCGCATTCTTTTCTTATGCTGGTGAACTCTGAGAGATAATGAGGTAGGTAAAATTTTTATTCTCTAGAGTTAATTAAAACAGAATATTCATCAGGGATGTGCCAGCTGAAATTAAATTTTGAAGCAATTTGTGGAGCAAGAAAAAAGATATTTTTGGAGCAATTTGGAGCAAGAAAAAGAGATTAGTGGAGCAATTTGGAGCAAGAAAAAGTCACTTTTTGGAGCGTACGAATGTCAATTTTGAAATACAAAATTTATTTTTGGAGGGAAACAGAAAAGTCATTAAAGAATGCCAATCAAAAAAATGAAAATTAAGGAAGTTCTTAAAAACTCTTAGCTTATAACAAAAACCAGTTTTTTTTTTTTTTTTTTTTCTGGGAGCGAGGGGGGGTGTTGTATTGTTTTTTGGGGGATAATGCTTTTACAAATCAAATGCAGTAATTTTTATTTTAATTGTTTTAACCATTAATTATTTATTTTCTAATGCTTGTAATTAACTTGGAAGTTTAATAAATACCTTTTGTCAGGAGATATAATGGTCTGTGACTCTTCTTCTATAACTCAATAGCTTGTCTTTTTAAATTACTACTAATTACCCTTTTTTTGTTGGGACTTTATAAATAATGACCTTTTCTTTAAATTAATTCTGCCGTTGTTTGCCCTGTCTCCGGAGGTGTAAATTTAATTATCATGTAAATTCTGCCGATTTTCTGCTGACTATTACGTTTCCTTCTCTCTTCAATAGCCTAACTCACTTCTTGCCATAATCTCTTGTTCATGTCCGGTTTTTAATTATTTTTACTCTCTTCTAATTTAATTTTTTACTCCAAATTTTACCCAGGGTTGTCTCGGACGATTAGCTATCTCCCGCTAAAATTTTAGGAAATTTAATAACGTTTTTAATGCCTTTTTGATCAATTAAGTTTTTTTTCCCATTTCAAGATGGCCGTTCTTTCCTGCGTTTCTTCTCGGCCAAGTTTGTTTCTTTCCCGCGTGTAGTAGTCGCTGGCCGCCATTTTTTTCTTTCCTCTCTTCCTTCCCCCGACAATCGAATCTTCTCGTAGTTTCCCGGCTGAGATGGCGCGCTCTGATTGGTCCCCGGGGTCGGCGTCTCGGCGAAGCTCCTCACGCGTGGGGCAGAAAGCGTCATTCTGAGAGCTGTCGTGGTGCTGCTAGGACGTGACTGTACCGCTGTCTCCGAGCGCATTAGGGGCCTAGCTCGGCATTTTTGTTGTCACTTACAACAAGCTCGTTATGTGAAGTTTTAGCATGTAGGCCAGAGGGCCTGATAAAACGTTTGATCATCAGAACAGCAAATTTTATTTTTACAATGCCGGGTGAATAACCCATAATTTTTTTTGGGGTGGCGAGCGAGTGAACCCCCTTGATGATATTTCACTCTGTTTTTACCATTTTTTGAAGCAGTGTTTGACCCCTGCCCGGTCCACGATCGAGTCATCTTAGCCACATCGGGAGATGCCTGAATGTCCTGCCGTAGGATGTCCTCGGGAAATCTTCGAACTCCAGCAGCTGAAACCCGGTAAGATCGTTGCCTTTATTTCCATCTGCAAGGATCCGGCCCACCCAGGAAGTCGATTCACTACTCTCCTAACCACCATGTTCACCGTACCTTGTTGAAGAACCCTAATTTTTTTTTTAACTTTTCATCTTTAAGAAAGGGGGGGGGAATTGAAGACAACTGTAAATGCTAAATTTTCTTTTTCTTCTTTGAGTACTATCCTGATGTATAACTTCCAGTAACACCATGTTTAAATTTTTTTGTTAAATGATAATTGTTGATTCTGTGTTGTTGTTGTTTTTTTTTTTCTTACCTAGTTAATTTTGGAGGGTCATGAAATCTGTTTTATTTACCTGCTTTGTCAATGCTAATCTCTGTAATTACTTGTTTGAGTTGTTCTGCATATCAGTGAATTTGCTGCACCCTTTGGTGTCAAAATTGCAAAGTTCCTTTTTCTTTTTTTTATTGATTTTGTTAACTATTTAAGCACATCTGTTGGAATGTAAAAGTGGGGTTTCAAGTAACAGTTAAGGATTTTGAGAGGGATTTTTATTAGATGCCCTGTGAGGCTTGGGGAAGGTGGGGACTTGTTTGCCCAAATTTTTCTTTTCCTTTTGATAGGATAATTTTTTTTTTTTTTTTTTTTATGCTGCAGCAAAGCCTTTTAACTTAAAATTTTGGATCCAAATCGTGCTACTTTTGTCATGACAATTTTAATTAAGCATTACCTTTTTTTTTTTTTTTTTTTTTCTTTTCAATTTATAAGGGCTAATAATGGGAAATTAAAGCACTCTAATATTTTTGTTTTTTGAGCATTACTACCACGCGCTGTAATACCCCTGCGCTGTGTTTTACTTACTTTTATTTCTAATGCTGATGTCGTGAGGCCACTAGTTGTTTACCCCTGTTATTGTTGAATAAAATTTGTATTTTGGTGATCTAATGCAATGTCTCTGTGTTTATTTTACCACTATTCTAACACACACTTCAGGCAAGGCTGAGATCATTGGGTTATTTGACTAACTACTGCAGGCACAACGCATGGTAAAATCTTAATTCTGTTTTGGAAACTTGCTCAATTTGAAGACTAAATTTTTCACGGCAGTAGTAGCAAAATAAACACTACAGGAGGGGGGGGGGGGAATCAGAAGCTTATGAAATAAATAAAAAATTCGGTTATTTTATACATTGCTATACAAAATAGGGTCAGGTGGGGTAAAATGACCATAAATTTAGCTATTTTCAACTTTACTAAGCTACACATCTAAAATGATACAACATATTTAAAATTTTTTGACAAATATTTTACATTGGGCTATCTGACAGTAACTACAAATTTTTGTTTTTTTCTTTTACAAATACTAAAACTGTTTGATCATTAATTCTTTTTGGCTTGTTATTATGATCATTTTACCCCATGGTGTGCGGTAAAATGATTATACATGAAAAAAATGAAACAATCATAGAAAATGATATTATATGAATAAGATCATTTGGAAAATAGATAACAAATATTTTATTAAACAGTTTTACATGGAATTTTAATTTAGCTATCAGAATTTATAATGTCCTCTACTATCGAAATTTGGTTCATCCAGTATTTGAATTATCTGTTCAGTTATAACTTCCTCGGCATCGTCATTTTCTGGCAATGTACATTTTTTCATATAAAGATTTTGCAAAGTATTAAATACTAAATAGCTCCTTTTCTGCAGACAAGATCTGTCCAAAAATGCTTAATAAAGCTTTTACCACAGCACTTAAGAGCCAGCAGATATTTTGTCTTAAAGAGGCATTACGGTATGCCATTTTGAACTCTTCTTTCAACTCTTTTGGTTGGTTGGTTGGTTGGTTGGTGCTTATTGGCACAAGGTCCAAAAAGGACATGCTGCGCCAGACAAGGAGTTAAAATCATATCAGGATGTATTCAGATAAAAGGTACCACAAATCGAGTAAAAGCTAAATTGCAAAGACTAAAAAGGTGAAAAGTAAAATTCAAAAAGTGTTAAAAGTAGATAAAAAGTGAAACAAAGACATCTGGATGGGGGCCCCCATCCAGATACCAGTCAGACAGAAAGGGACACGTTACACTGAATAAAAAATATTGATCCGTCTAAGAAAGGCAAATAGATTCCGATGTGGGGTTTCACCCAGAATTTCGTCTAGTTTAGGATGAGAACAGTTAAAAAGTATTTGATAAAAACTAATCAAAGCAGTGCACGACGTTAAAAGATGACGAATGGTGAGGTGAGTATGACAGTGAGGGCACTCCGGGGCGGGTTCACCCAAAAGTAAGTGCTTATGAGTAATTCGCGTATGTCCGATGCGAAGACGTGCCAAGATGACATCTAGCCTGCGATAGGGATGAGACGACCAGGGTACGAGAGTTGGGCGAATAGAACGAAGTTTGTTCCCCGTTTCACTGTCCCATTTATCGGCCCATATGCCATTTACAATGCTGGAGATGCTGGACTTTATGTCACTGTAGGATGGAGTGCCGGTGTACGGGAGGGTCGCATGCTTCGCTAGTGTGTCCGCTTTTTCATTTGCCGGGATCCCGATGTGACTGGGTACCCAACAGAGGAGAACACTGTACCCGCGGTTTATAAGCTGATCATACTTGTGTAAAACTTTATGCATATAGTTATGTGTTAGGGAGCCGGATTTCAGATTTTCTAGAACACTAAGGGAGTCAGAGTAGATGATAAAATTCTTTGTGTTCGTTCTCGAGATGTACAGAAGGCTTTCATATATGGCAAGTAATTCGGCAGTAAAGATGGAGCAAAATGGAGGTAGAGTATAGCTACCAGTATGATTTTTACCCACGAAGGCAAAACCGACGTGATTCCCAGTTTTGGAGCCATCAGTGTATAATTTTTCATATTTGTCATATTTGTTGTTGTGATCGGAGAACAACTGTTGGTAGACTTTAGGATCAGTATCCTGCTTTGCAAAGCCTTCGAAAGGTTGTAGGTAAGGTATCTGCGATATGTTCCATGGTGGGGTATCATGAAAAGAGCATATAGAGACTTTTACATCCTCCAATTGGGTACCGACAAGACTCCTACGAATCCTTAGTCCAAAGGGGGGAGTACAGATGGGACGATTTGCATAAAAACGGTCAAGATGAGTATCTATGAAAGAATTCTTTAATGGATGTGAAGGATGAGAAAGAATACGAAAGTATGTGTTTAAAGACAGCTTATGACGGATGAGGGTGAGAGATGGCTCGTGGCAGGTGACGTAAAGACTATGTAAAGGTGATGTTCTAAAAGCACCAGAGCAAATGCGGAGTGCAGCATGATGCACAGGGTCAAGTTTTTTTAACACTGATTTGCAAGCTGACCCATACGCGCAACTTGCATAGTCCATTTTTGAACGTATGACAGCACGATAAATCCGTAACAGAGCGTCACGGTCAGCCCCCCAAGAGGTGTTGGTTAAAACCTTTAAAATATTAAGCTTTTTCTTGCATTTACTGCGAATGTCAGAAATATGATTAGCAAAAGTTAGTTTTTTGTCGAAATTTAGTCCTAAAAATTTGAGAGTCCTTCACAACAATGTTATTATTACCCAGATAAAGTTCTGGGTCGGGGTGGATCCCACGTTTCCGGCAAAAATGGGTGCATACGGTTTTTTCAGCAGATAAAGTGAAACCATTTGTGTCACACCATTTTAAGATGCGGTTTATGGCATTTTGAAGCTGCCGTTCGATGAGGCGCATATCTTTCCCCTGGCAGGAGATTTGAAGGTCGTCGACGTAAAGGCTGCCGTAGACTGTGGGTGGCAGTTGTCTAAGGATATTATTGATTTTAATTGAGAAGAGGGTGACGCTAAGTACGGAGCCCTGAGGAACACCCTCGTCTTGGATGAAATTATCAGATAGAGTACCATTGATGCTGACACGGAAGTTTCTGAGGGATAAAAAGTTTTTTATAAAAGTTGGTAGATTGCCTCGAAAGCCTATATTATAGAGGTCTTGGAGTATGCCGTACCTCCATGTGCGGTCATATGCCTTTTCAATGTCAAAGAAAACGGACACTAGGTGATTCTTTCTAAGGAAGGCATTCCGAATTTGCGTCTCTAGATTTAAAATATTGTCAAGTGTGGACCTGCCTTTGCAGAAGCCACTTTGAAAGGGATGTATATGGTCCCCAGTCTCTAGAATGTAAACAAGGCGAGCATTAACCATCTTTTCCATTAGTTTGCACAGACAACTAGTATGGGCTATGGGACGGTAATTACTAGGGTTAGAAGTATCTTTCCCAGATTTAGGAAAGGGAATAACTATTGCATTTCTCCAGGAGGAAGGAAAGGTTTGTTCATTCCAGATTCTATTGTACAATTGCAAGAGGATTTGTAATGAGTCATGGGACAAGTGTTTCAGCATTTTGTAAGTAATACCATCAGGACCAGGAGCGGTATTGGAGGCCTGTCTTAAGTATTTGGTGAGTTCACTGATGGTAAAATTACTATTGTAAGAAAAATGGGAGGAGGTTTTAAATTTTATTTTTTTTCGTTCGGACTGTTGTTTATATGACAGAAAACTATTTGAGAAGGAAGTACTGCAGGAGATAGAGGCAAGTGTCTGACCGATAATGTTTGCTATTTCTTTTTTTTCCGAAATAATATTATTGTTTACAGACAGACAGGATATTGAAGGATTATTATAGATTCCCATGGCTCTTTTAGTTTTTGTCCATAGCTCCTTACTAGAGGTACTGGGCGTTATGCTAGAGACATATTTTATCCACGATTCCCTTTGACATTGCCGCCTTATTTTTCTAGCGTAAGCTTTAGCTTTTTTAAAGAGAACTAGATTTTCGGTCGTGGGGTACCGCCGGAAGATGCTCCAGGCTTTCTGCTGCTGTTTTTTTGCTAGAGTACAGGTTTCATTCCACCACGGTTTTTTATTGTGCCGATGTTTCATGCCCGATTTAGGAATGTTGGCATCTGCTGCCTTGATAATAAGGGAGGTGACTTTGTCAACGACCTCATCAATGGAACCTACAAGACTATTTGAGGATATATTGGATAAATGGGTGAAGGTGGGCCAATCTGCCTTTTCATAATTATATCTTGGAGTGGTACAGTTGTCTTTCCTATTATGGTACAGAGGTGAGAGGAAAATCGGAAAGTGATCACTGTTATGTAGATCATTAGAGACTGAAAAGTTATATAATGGGAGGATAGATGGAGAGCAAATGGCGAGGTCTATGGCATGGAAGGATTTGGTTGGGTGGTGGAAATAGGTGTTATCACCGTTATTCATAACACAAAGCGAGAAGTCGGTTAGCAGTTGTTCTATGAGATGGCCCCTATTGTTTGTGTCTTTGCTTCCCCACAAAGGACTATGGCCATTCATGTCCCCCAGGAGGAGAAAGGGGGGAGGAAGTTGTTGTATAAGACTATTGAGGGAGGTTTGGCTGATGGTTTCGCTGCAGGTATATGCTGCAGACTGTTGTTAGTTGTTTTAATTGAATACGAGTGGCAACTGCTTGCAGGTTAGTGTTGAGATTGAGCTTAGTGTGAGGATAACTATTGTTAATCAAAAGGGCAACTCCACCAGTGGCCCTATCATTGAGCTCATTGTCTTTGCGAAGGATGGTATAATTACGGATTTTAGTATGTCTATTCGTTTTAAGAAAAGTTTCCTGTAGGGCAAGACAGGCGGGATTATGGTTGTAAATTATAGTTTTGAGGTCGTCAATTTTGTTTAAAAAACCGTGGCAATTCCAGGATAGCAGCAGAGCCATGATTAAGTGATGTCGGAGATGACCGCGATTTTACTCTTAATCCCTGTCGGTTGAAGCGGGGTACTTGGGATGACTTCATCATCCATAATGTGATCTGAAATGCCAGAGTCGGTAGGATCCAAATGTAGTATAGAGTCGTCTATGGGCCGTTGGGGAAGGATGCGTTTAAGTCTGGCTTTGTTGTATTTTGTCTTGTAAGCTGAACTTTTTTTGAGTGAAGGTCTATTTTAAGTGGAGAGGTTGCTTTGAGGCTTCTTATTGGGTGTGCTTTTTTGTGTGGCTATTGAGGCATTATTTTGAGTAGTTGACTGTTTAGCTTTTGGGAAGGAAGTTGATGAACAGAGAGGTTTGGATTTGGGTGGGTCAGTTTGGGTAGCAATTGATGCAACAGCTTTCACTGTTGCAGCATAAGATTGACCAGGCTTAGGGGTGCGAGAGGCTATTATTTTACGTGCTTCTAGGTAAGACAATCCTTGTGTGGCAAGCAAGGACTGGATTTCTTTTTCATAAGTCCATTTAGGACAGGAACGGGAATATGAGGGGTGGTCTTGTTTGCAGTTAACGCATTTAGGAGAGCCAGAACAGGTGTCACTGTCGTGGCCAGAGATACCACAGCGGGCACATACTGGGGAACCACGACAGGAAGGTTTTGTATAGCCAAACTTTTGGCACTGAAAACAACGGGTAGGATTAGGTATGTACGTTCTGACGGGACATGAAAGGTAGCCTGCTTTGATATGAGATGGAATCTTAGGAGATTGAAAGGTCAAGATTATGTGTTTTGTGTCTATTATTTGGTTATTGTGTTTTATAGTGATTCTGCGAACTGCACTAACATTTTGGGATTTCAGATTTTCCAGGATTTCAGCCTCTGAACAGTGTAACAGGTCAGGTTCTGATATGACGCCTCTTGATGAGTTAAGTGTTTTATGAGGGGAGACAGTGACAGATTTTAGGCCCATAATTTTTAATTTCATAATGTTGTTTGCCTGTGTGCTATTGTTTACTTCCACTAAGAGGTCTCCTGAGCGTATTTTTTTTATTTTAGCAACTTCTCCGACATGATCAGTTATGCACTTATGGATTAAGAAAGGGGATGTTTGGCTAAAGTTACCGTCCTGACATTTCACAAGAAAAAATTTTAAATTACCATCTCCTTGAGTGGGAGATTTCGGAACGTTGACATGAGACGAAGATAATGTCGAATCCATATTGGGGATTGGAAATTCGGACCCGACCGCACCACCCACCACGGAGCCCAACAAGGGGATGCACATTCGTGCACCAGTGCTAGTCGGGTCTATACGCGCACAGTACATCCCTTAGGCAGCATCCACCCTTAACGACGTGCCCAGTAGATGTCCGTTTGCTTGATCCCTAGCAGTTGATCGAAATCAGTACCACCAGCCGGTTGATACACAGGGGAACGCTGTGCACCTCCCGTTTTCCCGAAGCCGAGGCCAAAGCAATGTGTTGGAGGATAAACCCCCTCAATTACCAGGATCCCCATTTCCGGGGACACGGGTCTCCACGCACGGCAAACACGTGGGCAGTTTACCCACCAACAGAAGCTGACGGTACAGAGCGACCACAGCTTCTGAAGGGGGGCCCTCACTTCCAGAGAAGAAACCACATCAAGGAAGAAGGGGAAGGAGACAGTAGAAGGAGAGAGGAGGGTAAAAAACAGAGGAGTGAAGGATCGCTGGGGCCCCGGGATTGCGACACCCGTGAAAACCTAAAGTAGGTTTTTCCCCTGAGGGATAGACCGTTGTGGAAGGATGCGTTTAAGTCTAGCTTTGTTGTATTTTGTCTTGTAGGCTGAACTTTTTTTGAGTAAAGGTCTATTTTGAGTGGAGAGGTTGCTTTGAAGCTTCTTATTGGGTGTGCTTTTTTGTGTGGCTATTGAGGCATTATTTTGAGTAGTTGACTGTTTAGCTTTTGGGAAGGAAGTTGATGAAGAGACAGGTTTGGATTTGGGTGGGTCAGTTTGGGTAGCAATTGATGCAACCGCTTTCACTGTTGCAGCATAAGATTGACCAGGCTTAGGGGTGCGAGAGGCTACTATTTTACGTGCTTCTGGGTAAGACAATCCTTGTGTGGCAAGCAAGGACTGGATTTCTTTTTCATAAGTCCATTTAGGACAGGAACGGGAATATGAGGGGTGGTCTTGTTTGCAGTTAACGCATTTAGGAGAGCCAGAACAGGTGTCACTGTCGTGGCCAGTGATACCACAGCGGGCACATACTGGGGAACCACGACAGGAAGGTTTTGTATAGCCAAACTTTTGGCACTGAAAACAACGGGTAGGATTAGGTATGTACGTTCTGACGGGACATGTAAGGTAGCCTGCTTTGATATGAGATGGGATCTTAGGAGATTGAAAGGTCAAGATTATGTGTTTTGTGTCTATTATTTGGTTATTGCTTTTTATAGTGATTCTGCGAACTGCACTAACATTCTGGGATTTCAGATTTTCCAAGATTTAAGCCTCTGAACAGTGTAACAGGTCAGGTTCTGATATGACGCCTCTTGATGAGTTAAGTGTTTTATGGAGTGAGACAGTGACAGATTTTAGGCCCATAATTTTTAATTTCATAATGTTGTTTGCCTGTGTGCTATTGTTTACTTCCACTAAGAGGTCTCCTGAGCGTATTTTTTTTATTTTAGCAACTTCTCCGACATGATCAGTTATGCACTTATGGATTAGGAAAGGGGATGTTTGGCTGAAGTTACTGTTCTGACATTTCACAAGAAAAAATTTTAAATTACCATCACCTGGAGTAGGAGATTTCAGAACGTTGACATGAGACGAAGATAATGTCGAATCCATATTGGGGATTGGAAATTCGGACCCGACCGCACCACCCACCACGGAGCCCAACAAGGGGATGCACATTCGTGCACCAGTGCTAGTCAGGTCTATACGCGCACAGTACATCCCTTAGGCAGCGTTCACCCTTAACGACGTGCTCAGTAGATGTCCGTTTGCTTGATCCCTAGCAGTTGACCGAAATCAGTACCACCAGCCGGTTGATACACAGGGGAACGCTGTGCACCTCCCGTTTACCCGAAGCCGAGGCCAAAGCAATGTGTTGGAGAATAAACCCCCTCAATTACCAGGATCCCCATTCCCGGGGACACGGGTCTCCACGCACGGCAAACACGTGGGTAGTTTCCGCCAATAGAAGCTGACGGCACAGAGTGGCCGCAGCTTCTAAAGGGGGACCCTCACCTCCACAGAGGAAACTACACTGAGGGGGAAAAGGAAGGATACAGCTAAGAGGAGAGGAGGGTAGAACAAAGAAAAGCGAAAGATCGCTGGTGCCCCGGAATTGCGACACCCGTAAAGACCTAAAGTAGGTCTTCCCCCCGAGGGGTTCAACTCTTTTGAAATAAGAATTGGGATTTTTCTTCACAAAATTTCAAGAATAGCATACTTTCTTTACTTCATGGTCTTTAATTTCTTCAAAATGTGCAGCAAACACATCCTCTGTTAGCATTTATTTATAAATTTATTATTCCAGTATCGTAATTTTTTCCAGGTATAAAAATAAAATCTTATTTCCAGGTATAAAAATAAAAGTAGTATAACGGAATCTATTTATTTATTCATGTTATTACTATTAATACCTTATAAAATATATTACAGATGAAAAAAAAGAAATCTAAAATGATGCATGTGTTTTTAAAGTGAAAGCCTAACAGTATGATCGTTTTACCCTACTTTCTTTGAACTACTCCAAAATAAAAAATAATGCAAATACAAATTATCTTGATACAGAAATGTATTCCTCAAGAATTACAGTAGGCTTTGTATCATCAAAATTTAAAGAACTTCAAATCACAAAAATGCTACAACAAAATAAATTTTAAGTATTTGTATAGATAGAGTCAAACATGAAACTCTAAGTGCTGCCATTACATATTAAAAGAATATTAATAAATTAAATAAATCAGTTTTAAAATATTGCTTGTAATATAAATGAGCTAAACAAAAATCAGTATGCCAATAAACCAATGCATTTGACATTTATTGTCTGCTTTTTGTAGACTGTTCATTTTACCCCACCTAACCCTATCTATTTTAAATCAAAAATAAAATATTTCTAAACTATATTAACCCATTTATACCTAGCGTCCCTTTTTTGGGACCTCATTTTCGCTATCAGTCAAAAGCGTTATTTATTTTTCCTAGCCTTTATTCAGGGGTGGCTCCAACGGGGGGCCCGGGGGGGGGGGGGGTAACACTTAAAACAGAGCTCTGAGGGACGCCCTCTTTTTGAACGAAACTATTTGATTGAATGCCGTTTATTTGTACTCTGAAATTTTGAAGTGAAAGGAAGTTCTGGATAAAGATAGGAAGGTTGCCACGGAATTATGGAGGTCCCGGAGGATACCATATCTCCAGGTCTTGTCGTATGCCTTTTCTATGTCAAAGAAAATAGATATTAAGTGGTTCCGTCTTAAGAAAGCATTACGAATTTGGGTTTCCAAATACAATATGTTGTCAGATGTTGATCTGCCCCTGCGGAAACCATTTTGGTAAGGGTGTATATGGCCCTCTGTTTCTAAAACTTAAACTGAGCGTGCATTGATCATTTTCTTCAGCAGTTTACAAAGGGCACTAGTAAAGGCTATGGGTCTGTAGTTATTAGGATTTGAAGTGTCTTTTCCGGGTTTTGGAAAGGGTATGACTATGGCGTTTCTCCAGGAGGAAGGAAAGGTATGTTCATTCCAGATTCTATTAAAAAGCTAGTAGATTTGCAAGGAAATCATGACAAAGGTGTTTTAGAATTTCATATGTGATACCATCAGGACCAGGAGAAGTGTTCGTTAACTGTCTGAGTTGATTGGTGAGTTCATGGATTGTATAGATACTATTGTGGAGAGCTGCAAGGAGGTTTTAAAGTTTAGTTTTTGCCATTCAGATTGCAGTTTATGGGTATAAAAGGTATTTAGTAAGATGTACTGCAGGAGAATAGAGCCAATGTTTCACCGATGATATTTGCTATGGCTGTAATATCAGAGATGATTTTGTTATTCATGGAAAGGCAGGGTATGGTATGGTTATTGTATATTCCCATAGCTCTTTTTGTTTTGGTCCATAGCTCCTTACTAGAAATTGATGTAGTAATGCTGGAGACATATTGCATTCACGATTCCTTTTGGGATTGCCGCCTCACCCTGCGGGCGACTGCTTTTGCTTTTTTAAAAGCAATAAGATTTTCTGATGTGGGATGTCGGCGGAAGGTACCCCAGGCTTTCTACTGCTGCTTTTTTGCTAGGGTGCATGCCTCGTTCCACCACGGTTTTTTATTTCTGCGACAGATTGTGCCTGATTTCGGAATAATATGGTCTGCTGCCTTAATGATGGTGGAAGTTAGTGTGTCAACGACCTTATATGATATTTGGGGATATTGTTGTCAGTGAAGTGAAAGCCTGCCAATCTGCCTTGTCATGAATGTATCTGGGTATTTTTGAAGTTAGGTTTGGATTCTGATACAAAGGTGAGAGAATGTTTGGAAAATGGTCACTATTATGTAAATCACCAGATACAGAGAAGTTATACAGCGGGAGGATTGGAGAACAGATGGCAAGGTCTATTGCATGGAAAGTTTTAGTTGGATAGTGAAAGTAAGTATTGTTGCCATTCATGCAGCAAAGGGAGAAATCAGTGAGAAGTTGTTCGATTTGAAGGCCTCTATTGTTGGTGTCCTTGCTTCCGCACAAAGGACTATGAGCGTTCATGTCACCAAGGAAAATGAAAGGAGGAGGAAGTTACTGAATGAGACTAGTGAGGAATGTTTGGCTTACTAGGAGGGAGGTATATACTGCACACTGTTGTGAGTTGTCTTAATTGAATACGAGTGGCGACTGCTTGGAGATTTGTGTTAAGATTGACAGTGTGAGGATAACTATTGTTAATTAATAGGGCAACTCCACCTGTGGCCCTATCATTGGTTTCATTGTCCTTGCGAAGGATGGTGTAGTTACGCATGTTTGTGTGTCTGTTAGTTTTAAGAAAAGTTTCCTGCAGGGCAATACAAGCGGGATTGTGATTGTAAATTAATGTTTTGAGGTCATCGTTTTTATTAAGGAAACCGTGGCAGTTCCAGGAGAGCAGCAGCCATAATCATGTTGTGTTTGGGATGATGCTCATCTTGCTCTTAATTCCCGTAGGCTTGAGGGGTGCTAGGGATGTCGTCATCATCCATGGGAAGATCTGACATTTCAGAGTCAGAAGGATCCAAATGTAGGATAGTGTCATCTATAGGGCGTTGTGGTGGAACATGTTTGATTTTGGGTTTGTTATACAGGGTGGCCATAATTAAACTGCAAGTGTTCAAGGGGTGCTGGAGAGAAAACTACCAGGAATATTCCAGTGAAATTTGGTATCTACACGTTTCAGAACATGCACAGAAACGTTTAGATAACTGTAAATGATGTTTTTATTGTTTATATGCCTCTTAGAATGTCATTATGCTCTGTCTATTGGTTTTGGAAGTTGTATACGCCACTGGTGAGCTTTGAAATACGGTACAGCGCTATCTATCTGGTGAAAATGACGATTTTCTTTTTTTGCATATTTGACTATGTTCTGAAACATGTAGATACCAAATGTCATTGGAATATTCCCGGTAGTTTTTACTCTAGCACCCATTGAACACTTGCAGTTTAATTATGGCCACCCTGTACTTTGTTCGGTAGACAGAAGACTTTTTTATTTGTGGTCGGGTTGAGTTAACATTTTGAGAGTTTTTCTTCGATATATTTTTTTGTGAAGACGTGGAGGATTTAGTTTGATTGGAAGTCGATTGTTTAGGTATTTGTAAAGACTATTGCTGTTGCAGAAGGAAAGGAGACAGGTACAGATTTTGGTAATTCAGTTTGGGTTGATATTGTTTCAGTTGATTTTGTTGCAGCTGCATAAGATAAACCAGGTTTTGATGTCCGGCTTTCTATTATCTTACGGGCTTCGGGATATGAGAGTCTTTGAGAGGCACGTGGCGACTGAATTTCTTTTTCAAACACCCATTACAAGCAAGATCTGGAGTATGAAGGATGTTCCTTTTTACAATTTAAACATTTTGGAGTTGCAGAGCAGGACTCACTGTCGTGGTCAGAAGCACCACAATGAGCACAGGCAGGTGTCCAACGACAGGAGGTTTTAGTATGGCCGAACTTTTGGCACTGGAAGCAGCGGATTGGATTTTGTATATATGATCCAACGGGACATAATACATAGCCGGCTTTAATATGAGATGGAATAGTGGGAGACTGAAAAGTTAAGATAATATGTTTAGTATCGATTATTTGATTATTGCGCCAAATAGTGATTCGCCAAATAGTGATTTTCCAGGACACTGAGAGAGTCAGAATAGTTTATAAATTTCTTTGTGTTTTTTCTGGAGATGTACAGAAGGCTTTCATAAATGGCTAGTAATTCGGCTGTGAAGACAGAGCAAAACTGAGGGAGAGTGTAGCTGCAAGAATGATTATTATTCACGAAGGCAAAGCCAACGTGATTACCGGTTTTAGAGCCATCTGTGTAGAGGTCTACATAATTTTCATATTTCTGTCTATGATCTAAGAACAGCTGTTGGTATATTTTGGGGTCAGTATCCTTTTGATGAAGCCTTCATAGGGCTGAAGGTGTGGGATTTCATTCAGAGAACAAGAAGAGACTATGACATCCTGCAACTGTGTACCGATTAAACTCCTACGGATCCTAAGTCCAAAAAGGTAAGGAATGTGGGGGGAGCGGAGGAAGGCATTAACAGTAGTGGACACTTCCGTTTCAGTCTCATAGTCAGTCATTGGGTTCTCCTGGAATTGGCACTCTAGACTCCTCGCGATAGCATTCGCCTTATCTTTCTCAGAATACGCAAAGTCTGAGGAGTTAGGTATTTGAATAGGAGGAATTGGAGTGTAGGTTGAGCGCAGTTTCTTGGTCGCTTTGTAGAGAGAAGTGTCCTCGGGTGAGAGGGACGTGAGGTAATCGGTCCAAGACTGCTGCCTACTAGCCTTTATATAAATTTTAAGTTGGTTTTGCGCATTATTCATGATGGTTTTATCCTCAGCTCTGCGCGTTCTTTGCCAAATTTTCCTAGCCTTATTTTTATTTTTGATAAGAGTGCGGACATGCGGGTCGTGAAATTTGTAATTAGTGGCAACTTTCGTCTCCGTGGCTGCCTCGTGGGCAGTCTGGATTTTTTCAATGAGTTGGGAGGCGTAGGTTTCGATTTCTGCCGGGGAGTTAATCTCTTGGGAGTGATCGTCGTCTTCGTTGGAGGTAAGCCGAAAAGCGAACTCAGTCCAGTCAGTAAGTGTACGTGCGATTCTGGGGAGGGGGGGTGGAAATTTGGAGGGTGATTTGAATAGGGTTGTGGTCTGAGCTGAGTTCTGGGAGGGAGGAAATGTTTTTAGTGTAATTAAAGCCAGAAAACAGGCAGAAATCGATTGTGGTAACCTCTAAATTTAACAAGGTATTCCAAACGACCCTGTCGATTGCGCTTTTTTAATATTTTTTCTATATCAAATTTTTCTTTAGGTTGTACCTTTTGAAGTTCTTGTGCATAAAATGTTCCTAGTATAGGTTCATTCATCAGGTCTTTGATCCGGTAAACAGGTGGATCTCTCAACACGCATTCTGTTACTGTAAACAGTTCTTCCGACCAATTAGTTTCATACCCTTTTTCAAACGTTAGTTTATGCTTGGATACACGCACAGTATCTCCCACTTTAAAAATGCAGGTTTTTTT